>CM054147.1:7175580-7183080 GCA_028751875.1 Rapana venosa | reverse complement strand
GAGAGAAGAATGGAGGGAACTGGTTGCTGAGTCTTTGAGGGTGCCCCCACGGTCGTCAGACTACGGGACAGATAGATAGATAGATAGAATCCAAGATATTTACAAGATAGTGTGTAGTATTTGGTTTTGAAGTCTTTTCACGTTACATGATACCAGACGATCAAAAGGAATAATTGGAAAGTGTTCGAGAGAGAGAGAGAGAGAGAGAGAGAGAGAGAGAGCACATTTGTGTTTGCATACCTTCGCATATGCGCGGGGGTGTGCGCGCACACACACACACACACACCCACACACACACACACACACAACCATACTCTCTCTTACTACTCTGTTTCCACACAAAATGGCTTCAGATTTCCACATCTGAAGCCATCTGCCGTGTTATGTTCACAGCTTTAAACCAGGTCACTGGAATTGGGACTGCTAAAAGCCTTCTGCTCTTTCACACAAAGTGTGTTCCTGTTGGCCTTCATCTGAAAGCACGCTGGACACGGTCACGCAATGAAATTTTTTGTTTTTAGAAAAAGATACCTTCGATTTTTTCAGAGAAAAATATTTTATACAGTTTTTGCATGCTTTTTGATGTATAATGCAAATAGATATTTATTTATGTATTCATTTTTGTGTTTTATTTCGAGGAAAATGGAACAAGCACTCATGGTTTTTTCAAAAATCAGTGCCCGTGTGTATGCAGTGTTGTCATTTTTTTCATCAGCACACAATGGCCTACTCTTTCGAAAAGCAGAACAATGTGCGCAAGGTGTTCTGTGTGCGTTAGCATACAGGACCTCGGTTTATAATCTCTTCCGAAGGACTTTTGAGGGGAGGGGGGTAGTGGAGTCGGCACTGATGTTAACTCCTGGGAAAGTACTCCCTTCAATACGATTCGAACCCGGGTCAGCAGATCACGAGCGCAACGCACAGCACTCTAACCAACCAGGGCTATCCCGACTCCATCTCCCCCCTCCCCAGAGAGAGCAAGAGAGAGAGAGAGAGAGAGAGAGAGAGAGAGAGAGAGAGAGCATAAAGTGTTAACAATTTATAGCGTGGAATAAGTTTGTGTGTAGCTCTTCACTTCTATAGAGAGCTGAAGTCAGACTCGCAATGTCATTGTTGGCAGCTTGTCCCAGAAACACCTCCAATAACTGTTCTTAGTGCATCGAGATGCAAGACCTTTAATGAGTTAGACAGTGTTTTGGTGCAGTTACCCCATACCACGTCGGCATAGTCCCAATGTGGCAAGGCGAAACATTTCTACTTTATTTTCAAGAGCTTGTCTACTGAGCTTGTACTCGTAGATTAGATACCAGCAGGGTAGCAGTATTAATTTATGATCTTTATTTGTTAATGAGGTCATCCCATTTGTAGCTGTCTTGGAGAACACAACCTAAGAGTTTATGCTTGTCAGTGCTCTGGATGCGAGTCAAATCAAGTGATAATGGTAAAATTGTGTAATCGTTTTGGTAAACGTTTAACAATTTTGGGGTTTTGCATCTGTATTAAAGTTTACTTTCTACTGTTTAACCCAGATGCATAATTGTTTTTCTGGATCAGAACTGAGTGCTTCTGCACGGATGTTTGGGTCATTAACCTCCTCCCTCTGTCTGACTGTCTCTCTGTCTGTCTGTCCCTCTCTTTCTCTCTCTTTACTCCACGTCTCTCTCTCTCTCTCAACAAAATTATCTTTATGTTTACATGAATTTATTAGTTATAATTGTTAAGGACAGTCCAATCTTAGCGTAAGGGCCGGATGAAAACAGTACATTGATACCTAGCCTATCTGTAACCCTCAAGAATAAAGACTCTCTTCTCTCCATCTCTCTCTATCTCCCCCCTCTCTCTCCTTCTCTCTCCCTCTCTCTCTCTCTCTCTCTCTCTCTCTCCCTCTCTCTCTCCCTCTCTCTCTCTCCCTCTCCCCCTCTCTCTCTCTCTTTCTCTCTCTCTTTCAGAGGGCTGGATGTAAAAAAAGCTATTGTTATGCTTATTGTATAACCCTCTATAAATAAAATTTGTTCCTTGCTCATTGTTCTCTCTCTCTCACTCTCATTTCACATTTTATTGGCGAGAGATTTTATTTATTTATTTATTCTTTTATATCGAGGATAATGGAATAAGCACTCATGTGCTTGTTTACATATTGTCCCCATGTGTATGCGGTTTTGTAAATTTTGTCATCTGTTTCAACCTGCACACAATGGCCTACACTTACGAAAAGCGGAACAGGATTTAACGTGTGCCCAAGATGTTCTACATGCGTTCGAAAACAGGGATCGGTTTATAGTCTCATCCGAAGGAGATAGGGAGAGAGAGAGAGAAGAGAGAGAGAGAGAGAGAGAGAGAGAGAGAGAGAGAGAGAGAGAGAGGGAGTGGGAGAGAGAAAGAAGGAGAGAGAGGGGGAAAGAGAGAGAGAGTGGCAGTGTGTGTGTGTGTGTGTGTGTGTACGCGTATACATGCGCTCGCGTGCGAATGTGCGTGTGCAAGCGATTGTGAATGTATGTATGTATGTGTTCATGCACCAACACGAGGGCGTACAACTGTACCCTGTCTTTCCCTTCCTAGTTTTACTAACATTACCCTTTTTGTGACACACTAACACACTGTCTTTTCTTTGCATTCTCCTTCAATGCTAAGTGGCCTCAGGCATGTCCCCGGCAGAAGGCATCTAGCGTGAGGTCTTACAGCTCTGTACCAGGTCACCCGAACTAGGATTCCTAAAAGTCTTCTCCATTTCTACAGAAGCTTGTGTTCCAGTTTATTGTCAGCGTAAGCACGTGACAAACGTCCACGTGACAGGGTCTTTGTTGTAAGTAGCATATTTATTAATGCTCTTGCTTTTTCATGGAAATATATCATGCGGTTAATTTCAGAGATTTGTTTGAAGTGCAGTTCAATAAGAGAGAGAGAGAGAGAGAGAGAGAGAGAGAGAGAGAGAGAGAGAGATGTTCAGGAAAAAACAATCGCCACAGTAGGAAAGCTATGATTACATAAAACTTAAAGAACAACATGAACAATATACATATACATATACATATATATATATATATATATATATATATATATATATATATATATATATATATATATATATATATATAAAAGAGAGAGAGAGAGAGAGAGAGAGAGAGAGAGAGAGAGAGAGAGAGATACATACATACATACATACATACACGGATATGAATTTAAATTCTGATATAGTTGTCTTTGTAGTTTTTATATGTATATAATTATGTATGTATGTATGTATGTATGTATGTATGTATGTATGTATGTAGGTAGGTAGGTAGGTAGGTAGGTATGCATGTATGTATGTATGTATGTATGTATGTATGTATGTATGTAAATATGTATGTCTATATATAATAATTATATACATATAATTATATTAACGACAAGGAGTACACATTTACAATAGAACTTAAAAGACAAAGCTATGGCTAAACTGAACAAAGTTATCTAAAAGTTCCTTTATTTTGCAATAGCATACCGTTAAAACCATGGCGGACAGTAATGGGCACATTATAAAACATTATCTCCTCAGAATATAGCGTAAGATGATTAAACCTAGACTGGTGAATGATGTTACACAAGTGGATGAAATGAAATCCACATGGGCAGCTGTTGGCTGACAATATCGGGAATTTTCATTGTCCTTGGGTTATGAAAGTCAGAACTGTTTCATAAAATGAAGTTTTTTGTTTGCTTTTTTTAAAAAGAGTGATGAAACTTGATTGTCAAGTACTTTATTGGTGTGAGATATGATTTAAACAGCATCTACAGGGTTACGGCTTGAGGAGATTCATGGGACAAGTTTCCACATGTGATGTATCATTGTTATTCTGACTAAAGTGGGTGTTACAGAGCAAAAAGAAATATACGTGTGGCTTAGGTAAGAAAAGCTACACATACTTGTTGTGATAAAATGTCTCAAGATTCACACAGTTTGTGCACACTTAGACATTCATGCGGAGATTTGTATAACAGTTCAATAACGCATATCCGACATTGTCCTGTCCTTTCCTCTCCACAGCTCTGAGCTTACAGCATACATGCTTCAAATGAAGCCATGAACTAAACCGTTAAGCCACTTATCATTACGTTTTACTGTTACATGTTTTGGCGACTTGTTAATCTGATCAGTGTTATGTATCTGATAACTATAATCTGACTTTTGAAACAGTACCGGGTAAAACATGACTTCTGTACAAAGTGGGTGCATTGTTCTGACAGGTTTTTAAAACGCTCAGATTTCTGTTGAAACAGGAGTGACCGGGATTTACAACAAAGACCCTTTGATGTCCAACAACTATAAAATCATTAAACCGAAATGTAAAACAAGTCGTACTCGTTAAAGTTGCAGCAAAAAACGAATGTATACTTCTTATCAGTATCAATTACCCAAGAAACCACTCGGAATGCTGACGAATTGCTGCTATACGATAGTTTGATTTTCCTACTTTAAATTTTAGCGTCAGGGATCGTTTATGAAACAAGAAGAAGGATTTGCGTGTCAAGAGAGAGAACCATCGATAATGAAACATCCACTGTGTACTTGAGAAGACTGACTTTCTGTTCCACCCTCCCTGACAATCCCCTAAACCGAGGTCTGTCCTTACATGTACTGCATTCTGTTCTTTGGGAGAAATTCTTTCGTTGAAATCAAGCCGAGCTTATCATACAAGTGTAAAGTTACATAAAAAGAGTTCAGAATGACAATGGGAGTTAGTTCTGTTTGTTGCAAGTGTTTTGATTCAGGAAGTGACACATGACACTGGTTTTATAAAATCTTCGGGTTAAGAGCATGTATGTCTTAAATCAGTTCTTAAATCTGTCTGTCTCCCTGTGGGTCTGTGTATCTGTTTGTGTGTATACTCTTTTAGGTTCTCTCACTCTCCTTCCCATCACCACCATCTTGTCCTAATTTTGTTTTTGTTTTCCTAATAAACAAAATCACGCCTATAAGTCGTAACTTCATTCATTCATTCCTCCATTCATTCATTCATTTATTAATTCATTCATGCATTTACTCAGTGATTTAAGAATACATGATAAAAGAGACCAGATACAAGATACAAGTTACAAGATAAACCTGTACTGAACACTTACATCACGAAAAATATGTTCCTCGACTGTACTGCACAACGCAAAATACACACTGTCATTTACAATCACATACAGCTCCCCAAACATCATCCATTCATTCATTCATTCATTCATTCATTCATTCATTCAGTCAGTCAGTCAGTCAGTCAGTCAGTCAGTCAGTCAGTTAGTCAATTAGTCAGTTCAGTCAGTCAGTCAGTCAGTCAGTCAGTCAAGATACAAGATGAAAGGTACAAGATACCAGGTGCAAAATACAACATTTGAACCCTTACATATTGAAAAACTGCCTGTCGAGTGCACTACACAACGCAAAACACACGCTGTCATTCAAATTCGTATACAGCTAGCTCCGCAAACACCATTCATTCATTCATTCATTCTTTCGTTCATTCATTCATTCATTCATTCATTCATTCATTCATTCATTCATTCATTCATTCATTCACTCATTCATTCATTCATTTATGTATTCATTCATTTATTATTTCTTCCCTTCGCTCTTTCTTTTTTTGACTATCTATCTATCTATCTATCTATCTATCTATCTATCTATCTATCTATCTATCTATCTATCTATCTATCTATCTATCTATCTATCTATCTATCTATCTATCTATGTCTATCTATCTATATGTCTATCTATCTGTCTATCTGTCTATCTATCTCTGTATCTCTGTATCTATCTATCTATATATCTATCTATCTATCTATCTATCTATCTATCTATCTATCTATCTATCTATCTATCTATCTATCTATCTATCTATCTATCTATCTATCTATCTATTTATCTATGATGCTTTGTGGCTTGCTGTCTTCGTACATCAAATAATGTTTATTTCCTGGTTTTGTCTGTACAAATGTATGGTTATGATATTTTGATAATTATGACATGTGTCTATTATCTTGTATGTGAGGAAATGTCTTGCGAATGGATATGTATCCAGGATGTGTGTGTGTGGTGTGTGTGTGTGTGTGTGTGTGTGTGTGTGTGTGTATTATGTGTGTGTGAGTGTGTACGTGTGAGAGAGAGAGTGTGTGTGTGTGTGTGTGTGGTGTGCATGAGTGGCTATACGTGCGTAAGTGTGTGTGTGTGTGTGTGTGTGTGCGCGCGCGCGCACGCTTGTATTTAGTCTGGACTTTTGGGGGGTTGTTGTTTGTTTAGGGGAGGGGGTGTTGGGAAGGGGAGTGTTTTTGTGGGTTTTTTTTTCTTGTTTAATTGGTTTTGTTTATTCATTTGATTTTTCGATTTCTTGATTTTGCACTAATTGAATGGGAGTTTGAGTGAAATATTTCATTGTTATTTGAAATGATCTTGTTTGTTAATTAATTGATTTATTCATGCTTGTCTTCAATTTTTCCCCATGAGGGCCTGGTGTAAAGAAGCCTCTGGCTTATCCAATTACCCTCATTAAAATATTCGAGTTCGAGTTCGCGTTCGAGTTCGAGTTCTATCTATTTGTCTGTCTGTCTGCCTGTCTATCTATCGATCTATCTATCTATCGATTGATCGACCTATCTATCTATCTATCTATCTATCTATCTATCTATCTATCTATCTATCTATCTATCTATCTATCTATCTATCTATCTATCTATCTATCTATCTATCTATCATCTTTCTTTCTTTCTTTCTTTCTTCCTTTCATTCTTTCGTTCCCTCTCACACAATTACCGACTAGTCTCATCTCTCTTCACATTGTACAGAATAAAGTACCCTAGATGTTGAAAAATCGTACTCCTCCTACTACTGCCCTCTTGTACGACATCAGTTTCAATTGTCCTCTCCATTTTCAAGCCTGTGGTGAGTACATAAGCCTTCGTCTTCATGTCTTCATCGTCTGAAAATTTGTAGATACTGTCATCGCATGAAGGATACGATAGCACTTTGAAGTTGACATCTTACTCAGTCTGGCTCCGTGGCCGAATAAAAGAATCTATCTGTAGACCTTTTATTCCTCCTCAGACCGGTCTGGTTCTAGGACAAAAGAAGAGTGTTTTATGTAGACCTGTGTCTCTTTAGGGTTACGCCTTTAGAGACCTACAAAGTGTAAACTGTAGATCTTGACAGCTGTACCTGTAAAGAGAGTGTTAGGTCTTCGAAGCTGTTCCACCTTTTTAGCTTTTTAGTTCATATTTTATGTAATCTTTTATTTCGAGGATAAAGGAATAAGCACTCAGGTGCTTTTTTACAGCCAGTTCCTGTGTCTGCAGTTTTCTGAATTTTGTTATTTGTTTCCACCGGCACACGATGGCCTACTTTTCTGAAGAGCGGAACAGGTTTTAACGTGTGCGCAAGACGTTGTGCGTGTGTTTTTGTTCTTTTTAAAAAAAAATCCCAGGATAATGAAATACGCACTCAAACATTTTTTTACATCTAGTCCCTGTGTGTCTGCAGTT
>CM054147.1:7165580-7168080 GCA_028751875.1 Rapana venosa | reverse complement strand
AAGTACTGAGCAGTTTGAGACAGAGCAACATTCTGTGAGTCATGATCTGACGAATAACACGTCACAAAATACAGACCAGCCTGATACCGAGTTGACCACCAGCAAAGATAATATGACAGACATGACTGACAATGAAAACATACCTGTACACAGTGCATGTAGGCAGGAAATACCTGTTGACAAACTGACAGATGGACAGGACATGGGACATACACTGGACAAAGACATGGGTCAAACCTCACAGAACCCATCTGCATCTCACAGCCTGCGTCCAAGACGGGTTGCATCTGGTTCACGTGCTCTGAGCCAAAGCCTCTAGTAAAGCTGCAGCTAGGTCCAGTAGCCAGAGCAACATTGTGGACTCTTTCAAAAGAGTTGACTCTGCCAGGCTCAGCCAGGGCAGAAAGCATGCACAGCCAAACGAGCCCCTGTTCACAACAAGCGATGCTTCAGGTGCCAGCAGAGAGGATTCCTCTGTCTTCTTTGCATTTCAACAGTATGTGAGAGACAGGTAACCAAACTAAACTGCATCAAGAAACCTTGGTTTTGGACAATTCTTGTGCTATAAAAACAATTCCCATTTCAACATCTGCTAACCTGATTTGCGCCAATGCAATTTTCCTGAGGAGAGCGCAGCTAATCTAATGTCATTGTACTCACACATACACACACACACACACACACACACACACACACACACACACACACACACACACACACACACACACACACACACACACACACACACACACACACACACACACACACACACACACACACACACACACACACACACATAAAACACACACACACACACACACACACACACACACACACACACACACACACACATCTGAAGGGGTTAGATAGCCTAGTGGTTAGAGCCTTAAGTGCGCGATCTGACGACCCGGGTTCGAGCCACCATCTGGTCACCGTCACCGTCACCGATCCCTCAGATTCCGAATCCTTTGGGACGCCTTCGAAGCTTTGTCAACCACCTTTCTCCAGTCCTCGCGTCTCTCGGCCGCTCTCAGGGTGTCTCTCAGCTCCATGTCTTTCCACTCTCGAATGTTGTCCTCCCGTCTCTTCCTTTGTCTGCCTCTTCTTCTTTCTCCCCTCAACGTGCCTTGTAGGATTGTTTTAGCAAGACCAGAGGAGCATGTGACATGACTAAACCACTTCAGTTTTCATTGTCTGACGAGTGTTTGAAGGTCAGTATAGGGCCCGATTTCATTGCGGATGCATCTCTTGACTTCTTCATTCGTGATGTGGTCTTTGCATGAGATGCACCATCTAGACACCCGTGCAAAAGGATTTCCCTCTAGAGATAACATAATCAACACCGACTCTATCCTCCTAAAGACATTCGGGTGAGAGTATAAACCAATGTCCTGTGTGCGAAGACATACAGAACATCTTGAAAACACGTTAAAACCCGTTTCGCCTTTGGGAAGAGTAGACCATTGCATGCCGGTAAGACCGGATGACAAAATGACAAAACCAAACCCCGTACGTACACTGGTGTCGTGTCTAGACATTTGCCTCGAAGTCGGAATGCGGCTACCTTAATAAAAAAAAAAGTTGCATACGCAATGCAGTTGGGGACATAACTATAATAAAAATTAAAACAATACAATCAATCTTAAAACAATACAGTCTTAAAAAATGCAACACAATGCAATGGGGCACATCAGTATAATACATCACGTTGCAAGGCATTGCAGTACAGAACAATACACTACATTTTGATACAATATATCCCAACCACTCAACCAACCAGCTGATAAGCTAATTTATCAACTAACTAATCAACTAGCTAACTAGCTAATTAACTAACTTACTAATTAAATCACTAACTAACTAACGAACGAACGAACGAACGAACGAATTAGCGCACCAGCCAACTCATCAACAACCAACTAATCAGCCAACTAAATAGACATAGTTAGTTAACTAGCTAGCTAACTGACCTTGACAATGCCATACAGCCCAAACTTGATTGGAATTGTATGTGATTATTTCCTCCATTCTGTACGTCTGTGTACCTGTCTGTCTATATGTCTGTCTGGCTGGCTGCCTCTCTATCTACCTGCCTACATGCCTGTCTGTCTTCCTGCCTGTCTTTATGTCGGTCGATCTACCCGTCTGTCTTTCCTGTCTTTTCCCTATGTCTCTCTCTCTCTCTCTCTCTCTCTCTCTCTCTCTCTCTCTCTCTCTCTCTCTCTCTCTCTCTCTTTCTCTCTCAGACTATCCAAGCAAGCATATCTAATGATGATTAACATGGATGAGCATAGTAAAACATGTTGGGTAACGTTACTTAAGAATACTCTGTTAAATCATGGTTTTGGATATGCATGGCTGCATCAAGGAGTTGGTTGCGAACGAACTTTTAGATCATTACTTAAACAGAGAATGAAAGATGTGTATATAGAAGTGTGGAATGGATTTGTCATGGTCAAAGATATATATCAAACATGTAGACTGTTTAAAGCTAACTTTG
>CM054147.1:7133080-7160580 GCA_028751875.1 Rapana venosa | reverse complement strand
GTCAGGCACTTAACGGCAGTGCAATGCATTTTCGCTTACATGACAGACAACACTAGTAAGTGTCTGAGCGTTAGAGGAAGAAGATATTCCGAATGCAGAACATTTCTTCTGATGAAATGACCAGTGCATGCAAAGATGCTATCATAAATAACGGCAATCTCAACATAATATTTCAAAGCATAATCTCAACATAACATTACCAAGCATAACAAGACTTTAAAGTAAGCCACGACACTTTGTTTACACCTAGCTCTAAAGAAAATGTGTTGAGCTTAGTCAGTCTCCTATCTAAGTACACTCATTTCACGAGAATCCTGTCTACCTAGCGCAGCCTCCGGCAACGATTTTTGCATAGATTTTGTTTGTTTGTTTGTTTGTTTGTTTGACTGCTTGCTTGTTCTTGTTACCGCTGCTTTGATATAATGCACAGAGGCACCCAAGAAAGGTCCTTATTATCTATTCTTTTATATCGAGGATAATAGAATAAGCACTCATGTTCTTTTTTTTACATCCAGTCCCTGTATATATATGCAGTTTTTTTAAAATTCTGTCATCGGTTCCCACCGGCACACAATGACCTACTCTTACGAAGAGCGGAACAGGATTTAACGTGTGCGCAAGATGTTCTGCGTGCATTCGCACACGGGGCCTCGGTTTATAGTCTCATCCGAAGGAATAATTATAAGAAACGAGGAAAGGCCATCCACACACTGCCTTGTTTCCCAAACTCCTGGTGCACCAACAGTGCTACCGTGATGAGCAACCGATCTGGCAACCAAAAGGGACACCGTTTGGTGTGCAATCCTATATTGTGTTGTTGTTGTTGTTGTTGTTGTCTTCCATTTTACGTCTGTTCACTCTCAGTGATATTAGACGAGAAAAAAAACAACACATATATACAAGGGGTGTATGAGTATTGAGGTGGTGGTGGAGGCCCTACTGAAAAAAGCGAGGGGGGAAAGTAGTCTAATCATGAAAAGAAACCGCACAAAGCAAAAGATACAATAAAAAAAAATTAAAAACCGAAACAAAAACATAAAAAGTGATTAACGTTAATGAAACTATAACAAATGTCCTATAGGACTATGCCAGAGACCTTTTGCAATATCAAATGCCAAATTCAAGTTATTGAATATGCTTCTAAGGGAGTTTTCAGAAAATTGGGGTAAAAAAGCTTTTGTATTCTTACATTCAAATATTATATGAGTGTTAGAAATATTCTCACCACACAGACATTTACTGTGTCTACTGAATTTGGTTATGAATGCATTAAGTTTTATTCTATAAAACAAACTATTCACTCTTCGTGCTGTGAGATATTTGAGCAAGCCTTAGAATGGCTCACGACTCTTGCTTTATCAGTTTTGATGTCAGATCTGTTTAGAAATCTCTCTTTTAGGTGATACGTTTCTGTGACTTTTTTCCATGATGTTTGATTTAATAAGTGGTAGCCCTCTTGTAATGATAAAGGCACGTGCAATGTTGCTGATTTCCGTTCATGCTTTGCACCTCTTTTAGCAGCTCTATCAGCCCACTCATTTGGAAAGAATCCACTGTGTGAAGGCACCCAACAGAAAGTGACATTTGTGCCTTTTAAGGTTAAAAGGTATATGACATTATTAATCTCTAATGCAATGTTTGAAGTTGTCTTATACCACAAGGATTTTAAAGCATACAATACCGACTTAGAATCAACACAAATAAGGATTTGAAATATACGCAATGGCAAATCAAGAACATAATTTAGAGCCATTAAGACTGCTACTAATTCCGCCGTAAAAATCGAATGATGTTTACCAACATAGAATGATTTTTCAATTTTTAAAGATGGTATAACAAAAGCCTATATTGTGTTTTGGTCACGATATGTGCTGCAGAAAAATGGGGACTTCTTCAACTGCTTTTGTCTCCATGATTTGATACTTTGTTTGGCAAGTATGTTGTGACATCCGCTTCAATCGTGGGATTTTATACGGTGCTTTGCACTCCTTTGGGCAAGAGGGTGAAAACATGGAAGATTCCCTGTCTTTACTTGGCCCCCTGTTTGTAGAGTGGGAACGGGATAGCCTAGTGGTTAGAACATTGCGCTCGCAATCTGACGACCCGGGTTCGATTCCCGTTCAACGGGAAATTTTCCTCTGGAGTTATTTTTTTATATTTTATTGTATTTTATTCTATTATATCGAGGATAATGGAACAACTTCAGTTCAGACTCTACTCTCCCCAAAAGTCCTTCGGATAAGACTAAAAGCGAACGCACGCAGAACATCTTGCGCACACGTTAAATCCTGTTCCGCTTTTCGTAAGAGTAGGTCATTGTGTGCCGGTGGGAACAGATGACAGAATTTTCCAAAAACCGCATACACACAGGGACTAGATGTAAAAAAGCACATTAGTGCTTTTCCATTATCCTCGATATAAAAGAATAAAAATAATATGAAATAAATAAATAAATATGTTTGTCTGTCTGTTTGCTTCTCTGTGTCTCTGTGCCTCTGTCTCTCTATACCTCTGTCTGTCGATCTGTCTGTATCTCTGTCTCTATTTCTCTCTGTTTCTTTCTCTGTGTCTTTCTGTCTGTCTCTGTCTCTGTCTATCTGTCTGTCTGTCTGTCTGTCTGTCTGTCTTCTCTCTCTCTCTCTCTCTCTCTCTCTCTCTCTCTATATAATATATATATATATATATATATATATATCTTTCTTCTACTCGCCTTTTTCCTTTCCTCTTCTCCCTCTCCCTGCTTCTTCACATATCTCTTCTTCATCAACACAGATACTGAACCAAGGAACAGCTCTTTCATTCGGCACACTTTTGCACACAGTTATCAGCAACAAACAAAACGGGAAGAAACCCATTTTCTCCACAAAGTTGAATCATTTTCTAAATGAGAACACAGACTAGTCGGAACCAAAAGACCCGAAATTTGCAGGATCCTATTTCGTAATTGCCATAGTTTTGTGAAATGAGACGTCCATACAATCCGTGTTGTCTGTACAATTCCAGATCATAGCATTTACAGCAACGAGGCGACTGACTCAGTTTTAAGTTGTAGTTCTTCAGTTTAACGTCCTTCCACTAAATAGTGATATCAGACGGGAAAGTGTGTGTGTGTGTGTGTGTGTGTGTGTGTGTGTGTGTGTGTGTGTGTGTGTGTGTGTGTGTGTGTGTGTGTGTGTGTGTGTGTGTGTGTGTGCGCGCGCGCGTAGGGGGGAGGGGTATGCACATAAATAATCAATCGCAAAAAAACAACTATTATGAAAAAAAGCATAAACAAGAACTCTGACAAGAAAAAAATTAACAGCTAAAATATAAACTTTGCAATACATATAACTAGACGCTGTCCTTATATTAAAGGAGTCTGAAAATAGGAGTATGACACATTTTTAAGGATTTTTTGAAATGCCACAGTTCTGTCGTGTTGGTTCAGGAACTCCAGACAAAAAAAAACAAAAAACACAAATGCAAACTTCGGCGTAGGAAAAAGACTGTTATTTTAAAGTATTTCTGGTGGGAAATGTAGGAGAATGGACCAAGAAGGCAGAAAATAGATCAAAAGAAGGTGACAAGAAGAAAAGGGACAAGGCAGAAACAAAGAGAGGGATTGAAAAGGATCTCCAGAAGAGGGAGATGCTATTAAATAGCATGAAGGAGTCCCTGTCTTTATTTGTCCGTATGTTTGCTTCTCTCTGTCTGTCTGTTCCTCTCTGTCTGTCTGTCTGTCTGTCTGTCTCCCCTCTCTCTCTCTCTCTTTCTCTCACACACACACACAATAAACGAACAAAAACAGACAAAACGTCTCTCTAAATGAGAAAATAATGTGCTTAACATCGCAACTTTGTAAGGTAGAACCCCCCCCCCAAAAAAAAAACACCCCACAAAAACAACAACAACAACACCGGGATCTTTTGGTTTCTTTTTATGTTAGGTAGACATAAAAATTATTTTTATCATCACTTCTAGTTTTGGCAGACGACTCAATGGGGATTTTGTTTTGCTTGGGGATTTTTATTTTGTAGTTTATTTTGGGGATTGTTGGCCATCATTTGTTTTTCGTTCCTCGGTTACAACTCCGAGTTTCACCAATGCTGAGACTTTGGAGTATGCGAACCGGTGTTACCCACCATTAAGGTAGGCGTACTCTGACTTCAGGGAAAGCAGCATTGCATAATTACGATGCTCCCAACTGTCCTAAAATGTAACAGTGACCTGGTTCCCCTAAACACCAACATGATCTGCATTCCGGGCGAGAAGATTGCTGTAATTATGTCAATTTCAAAGAGTGTAGCAATTACGTAATATGACCCCCAGAGTGTTGGGGTTTTTCGTGTAGTTATTCATCTCTTTTTTTTTTCGTTCGTCGGCAAAGGCTCCTAGGTTTTCTAATGATGGGATAGTGTGCACGCCACTTTTTCTTTTAGCATTAAGGTAGCCGCGTTCCGACTTCGGAGCTGGTGTCTAAACACGACACCCTGCGTGTATGCGGTTTTGAAAACTTTGTCATCCATTTCCACCGGCACACAATAGCCTTCTCTTCCAAAAGGCAAAATACGTTGGTTTTTTTCCATTCCTCGGTTAGAGCTCCGAGGTTCACCAAAGGTGAGATTTCGCGAATGCGACTGTTCTTTGCCAACCATGAAGGTAGCCGCACTCCGACTTCGGGGATGAAGCGGGTTTCAACGTGAGCCCAAAGATGTTATGCCTGCGTTCGATTCTCAGGACCTCAGTTTATAGTCTCATTCGAAGGATTTTCGGGGGTAATGGAGTTGGCCCTGATGTTAAAGGTAAAGGTAAAGGAGTCCCATAACATATATTAAGGTCGTAGGGGAGCGAGGCGTCAGAGACCTCACTTCTCTAGGGCCAGCGTATTGAGGGCGGCGCCCATTTCCTCTCCCTTGCTGCTCTACCTTCCCTGACCCTAAAGAGGGCAGGTACCCATTTACAGCTGGGTGAACTGGGGGAACTGTACTGACGCCAAGGCGCGAAAACGGTCACCCAGATGTTAACTCCATGGGAAAAATCTCCTTGAACGGTTGTCTCGGTGGTGGCTCGAACCCGGGCCGTCAGCTCGTGAGCTCAGCACCCACTCTAACCTTGATGCGTTTGCGTATGCGATGGTTGTTTTCACTAGTAAGGTAGACTCATTCCGACGTCGTAGGTAGTAGATGATGTCTAAACACGTTATCTGTGCACATGCGGTCACCCTGTGTAATTATAATGATGGTTTGGATAGAGTTTCTCTTTTCATTTTGAAAACTATTCTATTTCGTTCAGAAAATTTATGTTTCAAACAGCTTGTTTCTTCCTTTTTCGGGTAAAATTACCAAATGTAAATATTCAAACCATGCACGAATAGGACAAACAGAAATCACTTTTTGGGTTTGGTTATAGGCGTTTGTGATCAGAAATAATGGATATGGAAGAAAAGGGAGACAATGACGGGGAGTCAAGAGAGGTGGGCAGATAAGAGAGAGAGAGAGAGAGAGAGAGAGAGAGAGAGAGAGAGAGAGAGAGAGAGAGACAACTGGACAAAGCCAGAGAGACAGACAGTTAAAAACAGACAGAGACATAGACTGAGACAGAGAGAGAAACAGACAGACAGACAGAGAGAGACCCAGACAGACAGACATATAGACAGACAGACATATAGACAGACAGACCGAAAGACAGAAAGACAGACAGAAAGACAGACAGACAGACAGATAGACAGACTTACAGACACAACAGAAGAACAGACAATCAAGTCATATTAAAAAGCAAGACAACTTCAGTTTCTTCGTACCAGTTACGTACAGAAAGTTGAGCTAGCACTGGCAACACACCTACAACATCATCAAACCAGGGAGAAAATCAAACACACCCACACACACAAACAAACAGAAAGCAAATAGCCTCACAGTGCAACGTTTCCCAAACCTCTTCTGTAAAACAGCACAGCAGCACGACCAACAAATACACAAGGCTGTGCTTGCAGATTAAAAACAAAGCATCAAAACAAAACAAAACACAACAAAACACAATCCCCCCCCCCCTCCCCCCAACAAAAACCATTGTTGTCTGGTGTGTGGCCAAATCAGCTCCTCGTCAAGACATCACTATGACTCCTCCAGGAATTTAGGGAACAAGGCGTTGAATTAGTGGATGGTCTTTTCTTTCTCTCTGTCTGTATATATGTCTGTAGGTCTGTGTGTCTGTCTGTCCCGAGTCTCTGTCTCTCTGTCAGTCTGTCTGTCTGTCTGTCTGTCTGTCTTCCTGTCTGTCGGTCTCTGTTTTTGTGTATGGTTCTCTGTTTACCTGTCTCTGTCTGTCTGTCTGTCTGTTTGCCTGTCTGTCCGCCCGTCTCTCTGTTTGTCTGTCTGACTCTCTCTCTTCTTCTTCTTCTTCTTCTTCTTCTTCTTCTTCTTCTTCTTTCTTCTTTTTCTTCTTCTCTCTCTCTCTCTCTCTCTCTCTCTCTCTCTCTCTCTCTCTCTCTCTCTCTCTCTCTGTCTCTCTCTCTCTCTGTTGTTTCTTTATTGATTTCTTTGGAGTTTATTTTTTGTCTGCAGCAGCTTTTCACACAGATTTTGACTGACTCTGTGGCATCATTTCAAAACAACAAGAAGAATAACAAGCAGACAGACAAAGAAACAAAACAAAATAAGACACGAATGCAAGCAAATTCATCACACAAAGCTGGGATATTTATGTTTCATTCAAAAAATCTTTTCTTGGAGAATCATGAAATAAGTACTCATGTTCTTTTTTCACAGCCAGTTCCAGTGTGCATGCAGTTTTGTCAATTTTGGTATCAGCATACAATGGCCTATGCTTCTGAAAGGTGGTACAGGTTTAACGTGTGCGCAAGATGTTCTGTGTACGTTCGCGCACATAACCTTGGTTTATAGTCTCTTCTAAAGGCCTTTCTTATTCTCAATTCTTCTGATCTGTTTTGCTCTCTTTTTCTTTTATTTACACAAGCTCTTGACTGATATGAGCTCCCTATAATATAATTTAAACACATGTATTTACATCAATGCTTTTTGCATAACTTTGGGTGACGATTTTACCATACATTTTGTTTGGTGTGCTTTTTTATTTGCCTGTTTGGGTATTATATGTGTCCTTGAGTTGAAATAGCTTTACAGAAGCGGTTAATATTCGCATGAAAGGTTGCTACAGATACCAAGAAAGAAAAAGACAAAAACAACCACTGTCTTTGCTCTGCTTTCTAAAATTCCTAGTGGAATCGTTATGATGTCGTGGAGAGAGGCCGTTTTACTAACATAACGACAGTGTTTGAATGCTGGGTTTGTATTGTTTGACATGTAACCTGAGCTAATAGTTTTATTGTCACGTCGTGTGGCTAAAGACGAAGAACAGTTTTACAAATGCTTGTCTTTCTGTCTTTTTCTATGCTCCAATAATTTGACAGACATGTTGTCAGTTTCCGCTGAAATTTTTTGTATTTCAATATTCCTATTCTGATGGGATTTAGATGTCTTTACGCGAGAGGAATGAAGAAATTGAATATTTCTTGTCTTTGTCCGACTGTCTCTCTGACAGTCTCACTCTCTGTATATCTGTCTCTGTCTCTCTCTGTCTCTGTCCCTCTCTGTTTCTCTCTGTCTCTCGCTGTCTGTCTGTCTCTTTCTCTCTGTGTTCTTGTGTTTATCTGATTTTTTACTCTGACTTTATGTCGTCTTTATGTCTTTCTCCTCCAATATCCCTATCTCTTTGTCAGTCTCTGTCTCTCTGTCTCTGTCTCTTTATCTCTATGTTTCTGTTTCTCTCTGTTTCTGTCTCTGTCTGTCTGTTAGTCTGTCTGTCTATCTGTCTGTATCCCCCCCCCCTCTCTCTCTCTCCTTGTCTCTATCTGATTTATTGTCTGTCTGACAGTCTGTCTTTCTGTCTGTATCTTACTATGTTTCTATCTCTCTCTTTGTCAGTCTCTCTCTGTGTGTCTCTCTGTCTCTTTCTGTGTCTATCTGTCTCTTTCTGTGTCTCTCTGTTTCCGTTTCTGTCTCTGTCTCTCTGTCTCTCTCTCTCTGTATACTTCTGTGCCTTTTTCTGTCTGTCTGTCTGTCTTGTTTTCCTATCTCTCTCTCTCTTTCTCTCCTCGTCTGTCTCCTTCATCCTCCATCTTCAGTACCTCTCTTCAGCAACAGAAACAATGGGAAGCAATTTGATATCTCACAACTTTTGCATAATTCTGATAATATGCATATTCATAAAACTATACAAAACATGAAAACAAATGTTAGATAATTTTCCAACCGAGAAGAGGAATCATATTTACACGATAATTACGTTGAAAAAATCGACATTTGGCGGAATGGGACGGGATGGGAGAGGAGGGGGGGGGGGGAGGATTCATATTTCATAATTGTTTCACCTCTTTGAAAAAAAATGATGAAGATTATCACATCGTTCTTCTTTTGAATCGAGGTCATGCTGATATTTAGAGCAACGATTGCTACTGACACAGTTTAAGGCCACGGTTCAGTTCAGTGTGCTGGTTTCATAACAATAGACCTAAAGAATTCAATCCCTTAAAAAACAAAAACAAAATCTCGAACAAAAGAAAAAAAGCAGAACAAAACAAAAAACCCCAAAAAAACCAACAAAAGTTGTGTGCCAAAAAGCCTACTGGCTAGGAAAAGAGAGTTCTCATCTAGCACTGACGACAACATTTTTACCAAGTCCGTCAGAACTAACCCAAAAAATTGTTAATAGAACAATTTCGTTGTTGTTGTTGTTGTTCAGGTTTTTTTTATAGTCTTCTTTTTATTCTTCGAGATGATGTTTTTGTTGTTTTTGTGATGATGCTTTTCTTCTTGTTCTTGTTGTTGTTGTTCTTCTTCTTCTTTTTCTTCTGAATTCTTCGCACTTCTTTTTCACAATTTTCCTTTTTTGCAAAGTTTTTAGTTGTTGTTGTTGTTGTTGTTGTTGTTGTTGTTGTTGTTGTTGTTCTTCTTCTTCTTCTTCTTCTTCTTCTTCTTCTTCTTCTTCTTCTTCTTCTTCTTCTTCTTCTTCTTCTTCTTCTAATTCTTTACAATTTTTCTTAATTCTTCGCAATTCTTTTTCGCAATTCTAATTTTTTGCAATATTTCTTCTTCTTTGCAATTCGTGTTCTTCTTTTTCTTCTTAAGCGCTTTGATTTGATTTTGCAAGATATATATTATAGCTCTATATATTCCATTTCTTCTTCTTCTGCGTCTTGTTATTATTATTCTACTTCTTCAAATTCTTCTTTTTCAATATCTTCTTGTTGTTGTTGTTGTTGTTGTTTGTTGTTTGTTGTTGTTCTTCTTCTTCTTCTTCTTCTTCTTCTTCTTCTTCTTCTTCTTCTTCTTCTTCTTCTTCTTCTTCTTCTTTCTTCTTCTTCTTCTTGTTTTTGTTGTTGTTGTTGTTTTCTTCTTCTTCTTCTCTTCTTCTTCTTCTTCTTCTTCTTCTTCTTCTTCTTCTTCTTTCTTCTTCTTCTTCTTCTTCTTCTTCTTCTTCTTCTTCTTCTTCTCATTCTCTCGCTTTCTGTTTTGTTTCGGTTGTTTACAAAGGCTCTTGAATCGTGAGAGCTCCCCAGATCTGAAGCGTTTTAATTTATAAAAAAAACCCTCTGTGTAAGCAGCTTTGGGTGAGGACCTTGTTGTTTTGTGTTGTTTTAAAATAATCTCTCACAGTCAGCCAGAATCCCTCGGAAAGGTCGCAGCACACAACATATAAAAAAAAAACCAACCACCAGTACATCGCCTTGTTCTTCCCTGAAATCGTAGTGGTGTCGTGAGAAGCCGATTTGCAAAGAAGAAGAAGAACAACAACAACAAGAACAAGAAGAACAAGAACAAGAAGAAGAACAACAACAAGAACAAGAAGAACAAGAACAAGAACAAGAAGAAGAAGAAGAACAAGAACAAGAAGAACAAGAAGAATTGCAAAGGAGAAGAAGAAGAAGAAGAAGAACAAGAACAAGAACAAGAAGAAGAAGAAGAACAAGAAGAAAAACAAGAAGAAGAACAAGAACAAGAACAAGAAGAACAAGAAGAAGAACAAGAACAAGAAGAAAAGAAGAAGAAGAAGAAGAACAACAACAACACCAACAACAACAAGAACAAGAAGAACAAGAAAAACAAGAACAAGAAGAACAACAAGAAAAAGAACAAGAATTTGAAAAGAAGGAGACGAAGAAGAACAAGAAGAAGTATTTGCAGAAGCCCAAGGAGAGTGGTTTGGTTGTGTACTTGTCTGGCTCTGTTTTGCTTTTACCTTGTAACCTGATTTTTGTGTCGTTCTTCACCTAGAGCTCCGAGGTTCACCAATGGTGAGATTTTGCGTGTGCGACCGTTTTTATGCCCTCCATGAAGGTAGCCGCATTCCGACTTCAGGGATGTATGCTGGGTATGATCGCGTGTCCGTAACCCACCAACGCCGACATCGTTTAAGGGATCTTTAACGTGCATATTTGATCTTCTGCATGTGTATATACACAAAGGGAATTAAAGTACTGGGAGGTCTGTCCGCACTCAAAGTTGACCTGGGCGATGGTACAAATCCCTGCTCTTAATTCACCAGAAGATGCCCAGAATCGAACCCACGACTTCATGGACTCATGGGATTGAAGTCGAGCGGTCTTAACCACCCAGCTATAGCGTCCGTTGCAACCCGATCTGATCTTGTCACGTCGTGTAGCGAAATGTTGTATGATTCTGCAATTCTACAAATGCCCCTCTATTCCCCGACCCCGTTTAGTGGTTCAAAAGGCATGTCTTCGAAGCCCGCTAGGGTCCTGGCTATAACTAAAACCTGCACGTGGCTGCTATCATCCAACTGATTAACCTCGAAATAAATGTTGGGCCACTCTGGCCCTGGCCAGTATATCTGACAACTGTTGATGTAGACTTTCTTCTTTGTCTTCGTTAAACGCCAAGACAGCAATTATTGTTGTCTGTCCTTTTATTTATTTTATTTTTATTTTATACCACTTTAAGTCACGAGATTTCTCTGCGTGAAATTCGGGCTGCTCTCCCCGGGGAGAGCGCGTCGCCACAAGAGCAGCGCCACCCTTTTTTTTTCTTTTTTCTTTTGGTCTGCAACTGTATTTGTTTCTCTATCAGAGTGGCTTTTTTCTAAGAATTTTGCCAGGGACAACTCCCTTGTTGCCGTGGGTTCTTTTACGTGCGCTGAAAATTTTGTGTAACACACGGAACCTCGGTTTATCGTCTCATCCGAAAGACTAGCGCCCAGACCACCACTCATGGTCTAATGGATGGGGAAAAATTTCGGGCCCAAACGGGGTACGAACTGCGCACACACCCGACCCGGACTTTTCGCATTCTAGACAGGCGCGTTACCTCTAGACCACCGGTCCTTTGATCAAAATCCGTTGTGCTGCCGTTAAGCGCCTGACAAGTCAGACCCAGCGCATTCGACTTCGGGGTGGGAGATAATTGCTATCTTTTAAGTCTTTCTGGAAAAATAAGGAGATAAACAGCAACACTATTATCAACAACAGCAACAACGATAACAATAACAGGAACAGCAACAACAGCAACAACAACAGCAGCAGCAGCAGCTACGCTAGTTGCGTTGTGATAATAATTTCAGTATTACTTTTGTATTATGAATGGAGCTTCTTGAGGCCATAGCAATGAAGACACTGGAGAGTTCTTGTCTGTATCTGACTGCCTCTCTGCCAGTCTGTCTGTCTGTCTGTCTGCATGTCTGTCTGTCTATCTGTCATTCAGTCAGTCAGTCTGTCTGTCTGTCATTCTGTCTGTCATTCATTCAGTCTGTCTGCCTGTGTGTCTGTCTGTCTCTCACACACACAACACAACACATCACACACACAGACACTCACACAAGCACACACACACACTCACACTCACACACACACGTCCCCGCCCACAAACACACACACACACACACACTCACTCCTCCCTCCCCCCCCCCCCACACACACGCACGCGCGCACGCACACACACACACACACACACACACACACACACACACACACACACACACACACACACACACACACACACACACACACACTGTGGTCAAACAGGAATATCAGGATGACTGATATTCGACACTCACACCAAAAAAAAAACAAGACAGAATGAGATTAATCATCTTTCCTTTGAGTTCCAGTCTATGCGTTGTATAGTTTTGGGTTTTTTTTCTTTCTAAAAGGAGGGTAAAGCGTAGGAGGAGGAGGGAAAAATTACGAACGTATATCAATGTCAAAAGTTCTTTTTTCGTTTTTTAATGCTTATTTTAGCAAGTTTAGATTAACAGTACTTTGCAATGGCAGTTTTCGCGCCAAAAGTTTAATAATCATTGGCCATAATAGCTTTTTAAGTCAAAAAGTTTAATAATCATTGGCCATAATAGCTTTTTGAGCCAAAAGTTTAATAATCATTAGTAATAATAGCCTTTTGAGCCAAAGGTTTAATAATCATTGGCCATAATAGCCTTTTGAGCCAAAAGTTTAACAATTATTAGTCATAATAACCTTTTGAGCTAAAGGTTTAATAATCATTAGTCATAATAGCCTTTTGAGCCAAAAGTTTAATAATCATTAGTCATAATAACCTTTTGAGCCAAAGGTTTAATAATCATTAGTCATAATAGCTTTTTGAGCCAAAAGTTTAATAATCATTGGCCAAAATAGCTTTTTGAGTCGAAAGTTTAATAATCATTGGCCATAATAGCTTTTTAAGAATAGCTTTTGGAGCTAAAAGTTTAATAATCATAGGCCATAATAGCTTTTTGAGTCGAAAGTTTAATAATCATTGGCCATAATAGCTTTTTAAGAATAGCTTTTGGAGCTAAAAGTTTAATAATCATAGGCCATAATAGCTTTTTGAGTCGAAAGTTTAATAATCATTGGCCAAAATAGCTTTTGGAGCCAAAAGTTTAATAATCATTGGCCATAATAGCTTTTTAAGAATAGCTTTTGGAGCTAAAAGTTTAATAATCATAGGCCATAATAGCTTTTTGAGTCGAAAGTTTAACAATCATTGGCCAAAATAGCTTTTGGAGCCAAAAGTTTAATAATCATTAGTCATAATAGCTTTCGAGCCAAAGTTAATAATCATAGGCCATAACTACTGATTATTTTGTTGTCATAAATAAACAATACAGAAGGCGTCATGCATTCAGTATAAACCCCCATGGGAATGCCAGGAGCCTGTCAGTATAAACAGCATCCCCACCTTCTGGAAGTTCTGCGCTATTAATCCCCTCTTTTCTATCCCTCTCTTTGTTTCTGCCCTGTTCCTTTTCTTCCTGTCACCCCATTGTCGTCTATCGTCTGCCTCCTTGATCCATGTTCCTGCCTGTTTGCCAGAAAGGCTTAAAAGTTAACACATCTCTAATACCAAGTCGGACGCGCCGGGTCTGACCTGCAGGCGCTTAACGGCAGCGTGGCGTATTTTTCGCCGTACAAGACAACGACAGTTGCTGTCTGAGCGTTCGACGAAAAAGAAGAAACAGATCTTTTTATAATAAAGAAGCAACACAACAGGCGTGGTTCATTCTGCGTGATTCCGCCGTCGACATGCCAGAGGGTCGGCGATGGGGGAGGGGGGGAGGGGGTGACTGTCAGTATAACATTTAATAGCATCTTCCTCGAGAAAAATTGTGGATACAAACGGGAATCAAACCCGCAATTTCTCGCTTTCTATTTATTTATTCATACCACTTTAAGTCACGGTAAATTACATGGACCCACATCCCCCCACCCCCATCTATCTAAGACCCCACCAGCACCACCACCCCTCATCACCTTCACAATGATCTATGCATTAAGAACCCATATTGCAGATGTGGTGGTGGTTTAAGCGTATATGGGTTCGTTTGCACGCAGCGAGGTTTCTTTGAAAGACACCTAGGGAGCGGAACGCGAAAAGAATCGTCACTTTTGACGACGTCAACTTTCCATACACACACACAACCCTGTCTTAATAATTATTAGTGTGAAATGTAATTTGGATAAGTAACACGGGGAAAAGGGAATGGTGTTTAGTCGTAATGTGCGTGTGTGTTGTGTGTGTGTGTGTGTGTGGATCTAGGTCGTGTGGGCACTAGAGTGCCCCCCTATAATGCAGTAAATGATAATAGGTCGGGATGAACTTGTGGAGTTATCAATGTACAACCGATCTAGAATTGGCAGCTTTTACTCCTTGTGTGTGTATGTGTGTGTGTGTGTGTGTGTGTGTGTGTGTGTGTGTGTGTGTGTGTGTGTGTGTGTGTGTGTGTGTGTGTGTGTGTGTGTGTGTGTGTGTGTGTGTGTTGTGTGTGTGTGTCTGTCTGTCTGTCTGTCTGTCTTCTCTCTCTCTCTCTCTCTCTCTCCTCTCTCTCTCTCTCTCTCTCTCTCTCTCTCTTTCCGTTTCTGCCTGCCTGTCTAATCTGTCTTCGCACACGTTAAAACCCGTTCCGCTTTTCGGAAGAGTAGGCCATTGTGTGCCGGTAGGAACGGATGACAAAATGTACACAAATGCATAAACACGGGAACTGAACTTAAAAAAAGCACGTGAGGGCTTATTCCATTTTCCTCGACAAAAAGAATAAGATTCAGTTAAATTAAGATTCTGTCTGCCTGTCCTCTGTCTCGCTGTCTGTCTGACTGTCTGTGTGTCTGTGTTTGTGTCTGTCTGTCTGTCTGTCTGTCTGTCTATCTGTCTGTCTGTCTGTCTATCTGTCTGTCTGTCTGTCTGTCTGTCTCTCTCTCTTCTCTCTCTCTCTCTCTCTCTCTCTCTCTCTCTCTCCTCTCTCTGTGGCATTTCCTTCACTCGTGTCTATGGTTTCTTGAATGGTCTTTTGCTATTTCTCTCAACGCTCTCTGTCGTCTGCCCTTTTCGTAAGAAACTGGTCCATTAGAGCATCTCTAGTCCATTACAATGTCGGTTCTGATATTTTTGTTGTTAAACATTCACAAACGGAATAGGCAGGGAGCAAAATATCAATGGACAAAACGTGACAATAATCCTTACGTCAGACTCGCAGAAAACGTGATCAGGCAAAAAGGGAGAATAATGTCCCTTATGGCTTGAAACTTATGCCCTTTTTCTCAAAATCTGTTTGGTCTGGGAGAAAAAAAAACCCGTTACAATAGAAAAGGTAAACGTCAGACTCTATCTCTGACAACGTTGGTCACTACAGTGCTCCTACGACCCCGGATGGGGTTACGGGAGCAGATGAGATGATGAGATATCTCTGACTATAAAAAAAAATACCCCAGGACTGATCTAGTGTTATGCCCTAAGATGATAAATGAAAGACTAGTCTCTGGGAGTCAGGATTCACTTCCAGCGCTAATTTCCCCTGAGCGGGCATGATGGGAGCTCTGTCAGCACAAACAGCACCCTACCTTCTACACGGTCTGTGGCACTACGAATTCTCGCTTTTCCATCCCTCTCTTTTTCTGCCTACTAACGTACGCACGCACGCGCGCGTGCACACACACACATCCTGCCCAATACTGAGTTAATACTTTGAGATAACGTTATGTTTATTTTATTCAGTGATCAGTAGATTCCTTTAAATTGTGTTAATCTTACTTGTTAATAGGAAGTTATTTGTATACATTTGATTTGTTTGTTTTGTTGTTGTCCAAATCACATAATGTGCATGGACGTTAATTCAAAGACTACTACTACTACTACTACTACTACTACTACTACTACTACTACTACTACTACTACTACGACTACTACTACTACTACTACTACTACTACGACTACTACGACTACTACGACTACTACTACTACCACTACTACACCACACACACACAAACACGCGCGCGCGCACACACACACACACACACGGAGTCGGGATAGCCTGAGGGTTAGAGTGATGTATTCGTGATCTGCTAACCCGGGTTCGAATCTCGTTCAAGATTACTTTTCCTCTGGACTTAAAATCAGTGCCGACTCCACTCTCCACAAAAGTCTTTCGGATGAGACTATAAACCGAGGTCCCGTGTGCGAACGCACTCAGAACATCATGCGCACACGTTAAAACCCGTTCCGCTTTTCAGGAAGAGTAGGCCATTGTGTGCCGATGGCAACGGATGACAAAATTTACAAAACTGCATACAAACGGTGACTGGATTTTAAAAAGAAAAAAGCACAATAGTGCTTATTCCATTACCCTCGAAATTAAAGAATAAGATAAAATAAATTAAATAAAATAAAATAAAACACACACATATACACCCCGCCACCCCCACACACACACACCCTTGCCACCCCCCCCCCCCTTTCCCCCTCCCCCCCCCCCCCACACACATACACAACATACGCGCGATGGTTATCGTATTGTGAAATCTATCAGTGGTGTGCATTGTCTAAGGTGCAGACTGGTCTCTGACGTCTTTTGCCGTCTCCTAATGAAATGAGAAAAAACAACATAGGCAATGAGAGAGAAAGAGGTAGAGAGAGAGAGAGGTAGAGAGAGAGAGAGAGAGAGAGAGAGAGAGGCAGGAGGGAGAGAGGCAGAGAGAGAGAGAGAGGCAAGACAGAGAGAGAGAGGCCAGAGAGAGAGAGAGAGAGAGAGAGAGCAGAGAGAGAGAGAGAGAAAGAGGGAGGCAGAGAGAGAGAGGCACAGAGAGAGAGAGAGAGGCAGAGAGAGAGAGAGGCAGAGAGAGAGTGAGAGGAAGAGAGAGAGAGAGAGGCAGAGAGAGAGAGACCGAGGCAGAGAGAGAGAGGCACAAAGAGAGAGAGACAGAGAGAGAGAAAGAGAGAGAGAGAGGCAGAGGGAGAGAGGCAGAGAGAGAGAGAGAGGCACAGAGAGAGAGGCAGAGAGGGAGAGAGAGGCAGAGAGAGAGAGAAAGAGGGAGGCAGAGACAATGACAATGACAATGACAATGACAATGACAAATTCTTTTATTTCGAGGATAATGAATAAGCACACATGTGCTTTTTTACATCCAGTCCCCGCCCGTTAGGGATATATCTTAATAATAATAACCCAATACTTATACAGTCTCACAATAAAAACAAGGGGAAATAACCCTTTTCAAAACAGCTCCCCCCTAACAACCCCCCCCCCCCAAAGCAAGTAATTAAAAGAAAATCCTAAAAATACCCCACCCCTACCCCCACCCCCCAAAAAACCCTAACCAAAACAAACAAACAAACAAAAGAGAAGAAAAAACCAAACCAACAAAAGATGATAAAAAAGAGAAAAAACAGACAAACAACAACAACAAAGCCAAGAAAAATAACACAACCAAACTTAATAAGTCATAAAGATAAACATCTACACATTGTCAAATGGTACACATACTTGTTACACATAATTATAAGATATTGAAATAGGGCACTCATTAAAACTTAAGTACAGAGGCAAGTCCAATAAAGTATTGAAAATATAAAAAATATGAATCCTTCATCAGGATATACTATGACTATAAGCAGGACGATAAAAGGTGAGAGAGAGAGAGACAGAGACAGAGAGACAGAGAGTGTGTGTGTGTGTATTTCAGAGATAATATCCAATATATAATTCCCAAAACAGTAGCGATCCCATCAACACTCATTTTAGATTATACCGTTTCAAATTATATGTCATGATAATGAAATAAATTTAATACCCATACATCCACACAATAAAACAAGAAACAAACCAAGAAGAAATTTAAAACTATACAGTCGTTGAGGGAGAGAATATGAGTGGGTGAGTGAGTGAGTGAGTGAGTGTGTGTGTGTGTGTGTGTTTGTGTCTGTCTGAGCGTGTGTGTGGGGGTGTGGGTGGGGGGGGGGTGTTTCAGGGATAATACTAAATATGTAGTACTCACATAGCACACGATCAACACAAACACTTTTAAATTATGCTCATGCAAATTGAATGTCATGGTAATAAAATAAGTGCAATACCCATACACTCACATAATAAAGAGGGGGAAAAAGCCAATAAAGTCATAAAAAGAACATCTACACATTGTAAGTAATAGAACAAAATTTTTTTTTCCAGGATAATGAATAAGTATTCATGTGCTTTTTTACATCCAGTCCCCCCCCAAATGGGGTCAACATTTAAAAATGCACTCAGTAACTCATACTTTCAAGCAGAAGAAGCAAAGGAAAAAAAAAAAACTTTTTTTAAAGAAAAAGAGAAGAAGAAAAAACAAAAAAACATACAAAAAAACAAACAAAACAACAACAAAAAACCCAACAACAAACAAAGGGAAAAAAAAAAAAACATAAAAACCCCCCCAAAAAAAAAACAAACAAAAAAAAAAATAATTAAAAAAAAAAAAAAAAATACCCAACCTTTCCCCCTTTCCCCCCCCCCACACCCACACACACCCCCCACACACACACACCACACACACACACACACCACACACACACCACACACACACCACACACACACACAAAACACACAAAACCCCACACAATTCCAAAAACAAAAAACCAAACGAAGCGAAAAACCCAAACAATACCAAAAAAACAAGTAACACTACACCCCAGAGAGAGAGAGAGAGTAACCAAACTTATAGATCAAAAGAGAAGAGAGGCAAGAGCAGAGAGAGGCAAGAAGAGAGGAAAAGGGAAGAGAATGAGAGGAAAGAGAGAGAGAGAAGAAGGAAAGAGACAAAAAGAGGACGAGAGGGGAAAAGAGCACAGAGAGAGAGAGAAGAAGAAGAGAGAGGAGAGAAGAGAGGACAAAAAAGAGAAGAGAGCAGAGAGAGACGCACAAAAGAGAGACGAGAGAGAGAAAAAGAGAGAGAGAGGAGAGAGAGAGAAGAGAGAGAGAGAGCCACAAAAGAGAGAAGAGAAGAGAGAGGCACAAGAGAGAGAGAGAGAGAGAGAGAGAGAGGGGAAGAGAGAAGAGAGTGAGAAGAGAAGAAAAGAGAGAGAGGAAGAGAAGAGAAAAGGAGGAGAGAGAGAGAGCGCAGAAAGAGAGAGGCAGAGACAGAAAGAGGGGCAGAGAGAGAGAGAGAGAGAGGAGGGGAGAGAAAAGAGAGAGAGAGAGAGAGAAAAGAGAGATGAGAGCAGAGACGAGAGGGCACAAAGAGAGAGAGACAGAGAAGAGAAAAGGAGAGGAGAGGAGAGAAGAGAGAGAGAGAGAGAGAGCTGCAGACAGAAAGAGAGAGAGGCAGAGAGAGGAGGCACAAAAAGAGAGAGAAGAGAGAGAGAGAGAGGAGAGAGAGGAGAGAGTGAAAGAGAGAAGAGAGGCAGAGAGAGAGGCACACAAAGAGAGAGAGACAGAGAGAGAGAAAGAGAGAGAGAGAGGGGGAGAGAGAGAGAGGGGAAGAGAGAGAGGGGGCTGCAGACAGAAAGAGAGAGAGGCAGAGAGGGGGTTGAGGCAAAACATGGACAAAAACAGCAACAACAACAACAACAACAACAACCTCCCCACACACACACCACACAAAACTACACACTGAGAAAAAAAGTAATAAAAAGACAGAGAGACAGCACAAAAGAAAAAAGGAATAATGAACGAATTATTGTTCATTGTTGATGTATGAAAATTTTAGGCCAAACATAGTTGGAGAATCTGTCTTTGTAAACATACGTGCATCACAACAATCACTAACATGTGGGAAATGAATAATAACACATCGCAAAAAAGAAACCTCTCAAAATATTAGATAACTCTTAGCATCTAAAGTATACACTAGCTTCAGCCTTCTCATTTAAAGTGATGGCAACAATAACAAGAAAACAATAAGAACAACAACACACATAATATATATATATATATATATATATATATATATTACTTATGTATGCACGTATATATGTATGTATGTATGTATGTATATGTGTATATATAAATAAGATAGATATAGATAGATAGATAGATAGATAGATAGATAGATAGATAGTTCACGTATATAACAACAGGCAAAACTTTCTATCATATTCATTTATATCTAATACTTTTTTCCCAAGCTGGAAGCAATCAAACAATAAACACAAACACCATTCCATTTTTGACCAGGGCAATAATATTATATTCATTAAAAGAGACTTTGTTTCATCCAAACCCTTAAACAGTGGGAAAAAAGCAGTGACAGTAAACTAGAAACTAGGAATGGAAAACAAAGCCACAGCAGAAACTCCGACTTTGGGACATTAGAAAGGTGTGTAGTTTAAAAAGAAAACGTTGTGGAATAAACTGACATTTTACAGTTTGTGTTGGAAGAGTATTTCTAGATACAAGGGGCAGAAAGAGCTAAGTTGGATTTCTACAGGTCAACACGTGGACATGGAAGGTAGAGAGTGTCTGACAGGAGGCTAATTCGTGTGGAACGTAAGTGATCAAGGAAATGACGTAGTTAACTACGTCATGGGCTGATGTTTGATTCTGCTTTATGCCACTTATAGAAACACACAGACAGACAGACACAGAGACAGAGAAAGATAGATAGATGAATGGATGGATGAATGGATGGATAGATAAATAGGTAGGTAGATAAATGGATGGATGGATAGATGGGTAGATGGATGGATAGATAGATGGATGGATGGATAGATGAATAGATAATAGGTAGCTAGCTAGCTAGATAGGTAGATAGATGGATAGATGATAGATAGACAGGAGATAGAAAGATGAATGGATGGATGGATAGATGATAGATATTTAGATAGATAGATAATAGATAGATAGACATTACATAGAAAAAAATTGATGGGCAGAGATGACGAGATATCTTTTTTTAAAAATTCTTTTATATCGAGGAAAATGGAATCAGCTCTTATGTGCTTTTTTTTTTAACCAGTCCCCATGTGTATGCGGTTTTTGTAAATTCTGTCATCTTTTCCCACCGGCACACAATCACTCTTACGAAAAGCGGAATAGGATTTAATGTGTGCGCAAGATGTTCTGCGTGCGTTCACACACGGGGCCTCTGTGTATAGTCTCATCCGAAGGACTTTTGTGGAGTCTGCACTGATGTTAACTCCCGAGGAAAATGTCCCCTTGAACGGGAATCGAACACGGGTCGTCAGATTGTGAGCGCACTGTTCTAACCACTAGACTATCCCGTCCCCAGAGAGACAGGAAAAGAAAGAGAGAGAAAGAGAAGGACAGAGACAGACAGACAGAGAATGAGGAGATCGAGAGAGACAGACAGACAGACAGACCTACGGGCACACACACACACACACACTAAAACACACACACACACACACGCGCGCCCCCCCCCCCCCCCACACACACAAACACACACACTACAAACACAACCACACACACACAAACACACACACAAACACACACACAAACACACACACACACTAAAACACACACACACACGCGCGCGCGCGCGCGCACACACACACACACAACACACACACACACACACACACACACACACACACACACACACACACACACACACACACACACACACACACACACACCAAAAGATAGAGGCACACAGATTCAAGAGAACAAGCAGGCAAGCAAACAAAACAATAACCCCAAACTCCACACTGAATATTTCTTTCCATGCGAAAAACAACAAATGTGCTTCATGTCCTCTTTCAGGCACATACGGTTAAAAAATAGATGAATAAAAAACGTATTCATATAACCCTGGCTAAATCGGCAAAAGTATAGAGGAACTAATTCTGGAATTTCCAAACCATAAAACAACAATAAGACTGTAATCTTCCAAAGCCTATTATTGAAGATATAATCAGTTCAGTATTGCAAAAATGAAAAACAAAAATGTAAAAAAGCAAGCAATATGAAGTGTTTTTCTTTTTTCGTTGTTTTGTTTTACATTTTAAGTCTAGAATATCGGTGCATTGAGATGCGGCAATAATAATAATAATAATAATAATAATGTATGGAATTTATATAGCGCTGAATCTTGTAAAGCAACAAATCAAAGTGCATTAACATCATACAGTGTAGCTTACATGCCTAGCTTCATGGAGGTAAGCTACAAGATTGTGACGGCATTTCTGGTGGGTAGGCGGGATGCTGAGGATCAGAAAGAAGCATGTCCCTTACACAGCAGCCTGGCCAAGTAGTGACAGCCTTACGCATAGTTATTCGCACATACGCACGCGCATGCTCGCGAACACATACACACATATAAACACACGCGCGCACACACAAGTAAACACACACACACACACACGCACGCGGGCGCACACACGCATACACATACGCGCATACGCACGCATACACACACTCTGTCTGTCCGTCTGTCTGTCTGTCTGTTTGTCTCTCTCACACACACACAAACACACGCGTACACACGCACGCACACTTCCACGAACGCTTTTACGCGCACATACACACATAAACACCCAAATACACCAACAAATACGCATGTATCACCTCTCTCTCTCTCTCTCTCTCTCTCTCTCTCTCTCTCTCCTCTCTCTCCTCTCTCTCTCTCTCTCTCTCTCTCTCTCGCAAACATACTTGCATGCGTGAATTTGCAATTAGTCTCGTACAAGATTTCACCCACAAAGACACCGGGGTTTTTTTCTGTCTAAAATCCATTTTTGTGAAAAGACATTCATTGAGGTCTATCCAAAAGGTCTGAAAATGAAATGCCATTGAGCTTGATCAGACAGAACAGAATCAGAGACAGCAAAACAACACACCTACCAGCATTCTCCTTCTAAAACATCGAGGAAAAAACTATGGCTGCTCGAGATTGATGCCAACAGAGTACTTTGGCCAAACCCGTATTTGCCTTTCGGGGTTTTTTCTGCTTGTTTGCTACATTGTGTGATTGTTTTGCTTTTCCTTTGTTTCTTAAAGATATTTTTTGTTTGCTAAAGGCTTTTGTTTGTTGATAGAGGGGGGATAACCTTGTGGTTAGAGCGTCCAGGTCGTAATCTGACGGCAATTGAGGTCGTGAGTTTGAGTCTTTACTCAGGTTTTTGAGGACAGTTTCCCCAGAAATTAACTTTGGTGCCGACTCCACTCCCTCAAAAGTTCTTGGTCGATACTAAAAATTGGAACATATGTGCTAATGCATGCACGCCATCTTGCATCAGTGATTTAGAGGTAACATTTGCGTAGAAAACTAGTGCGGGTTCGATCCTCGTAATGACCTCAAATCCCACCAACCCACCCTCCCTCCTCCAATCCACTTGACCTTTAGTGGTAGTCTGAGTGCTAGTTTCTTGAACCAGGCAACAAACTGAGCTCCGGTGTGTAGCACACATTTACTGATTATAAAAGAATCCACGGTAACAAAAAAAAGTAGAAAAAAGCCACTCTGATAAGTAGACAAATGCACAATCCTGCAAACAGGAAAAAGACTAACAACAAAAAAGAATGGGTGGCGTTGCTCTTATGGCGGATGACACATTCTTTCCGGGTAGAGCAGCCCCAAATTTCATGTTGAGAAATCTGCTGTGACTGTGAGGGGTACACGTTAAAACCCCATCCAGCTTTTTGTAGATGGTTAGGCTAGTTTTGTGGACGGGACAGCTCAGTGGTCAGAGCACTTCGCCTTCCCCAAGCTAAGGTAAAGCAGCACTGAGCGTGGTTACTAAGTGGAGAGGCGATCGCTTGCGCGCTTTGGCTTCAGTACAGTCCCGCAATTTACCCAGCTGTAAATGGGTACTTGCATTCTTTAAGGTCAGGCAAGGTAAAGCAGCGAGTGAGAGGAGATGGGCGCCGCCCTCAAGATGTTGGCCCCTAGAGAAGCTGAGGTATCTGACACCTCGCTCTCCAAGGTCTTCATAGGTTATGGGACACCTTTACCTCAGCCAGGATAGTTTTCGACAGAGAGATAATTATGCTTATTTGTCTATGCTTCTCTTTGGTCTTAGAAAATGTCCCTCTTTTTTCCCCTAAGGAAACTGGGGGAGATGTCATGTCGATTTTCTGCTGACTCCAGACATATCCATCCATCTACCCTGTTCTGAGATATAACGCACATCAGGATTGTCAAACGGTGCATTAAAATAACATAAAACCAGTTTAGTAAATGCGTGGCAATCTGCTATTTCTGAAAAGGATAAATTCTGTATAACCACCCATTCAATGCATAGAGTGAAGGGGTGTGCTTTTAAGGGCAAAGAGCTAGCCGATAAAACACAGGCTTTGATTCCACAATCCTGGAGGCAGTCTACATTTGAATAAAGAGATGGCGAGATGTCTAGTAATACCAGGGTTCTGCCTATCTGTCTCTCTGTCTGTTATAGTTATGATTTTCATCCGTCTTCTTTGCCTGTTTCTATGTCTTTTTCATTGTATGCCTGATCCCCCCTATCATGTCTGTGTGTCTGTCTTTGTGTGTGGGTATGTCTGTCTGCCCGATTCCTCTCTCTCTCTCTCTAACACACAATGTGTGTGTGCGCGCGCGTGAGTGTGTGTGTAGGTTATGGTTTTGTATGTGCGTTTGTGGCACGTGATGTGTGTGATGTGTTATATATGTAATTTTGTGTGTTTCTGTGTGTGTTGTGAGTGTGTTTGTGGTTGATTATTTTAAATATGCATATATCTTTTATTTAATTAAAGTTAACATTTAAGTTATCATAATCTGTGTGTGTATGATGTGTGTTCGGGTGAGTGTTGTTAGTATTAAGTAGACCAAACCAAAGGTCTAGGAAGTCTTCAGAACTACTTAGCAGTATTAGGCGCCCCCATCCTCCTGAAGCTTTATTCAGAATATAAAAGGGTATTTAAGCCACTGGTGAAGGGGACTGATAAACCAGTAAGACTCACTAACTGTGTTCCTCGCTCGACCTCTATATGGCTGGTAGCAGTGTTCAGTGCCCTAAGTGGCTTCCCGTCCCTCTAGGGACTGCATAACTCAGTTGTCAGAGCTTTCCCTCTTCCCAAGCCAAGGTTAAACATCGATGATCGTGGTTACCTCTTAGATGGGTGACTATTTGCGCGCCATGGCTTCAGTGCAGTCTCCTAGTTCACCGAGCTGTAAATGGGTACCTGCCCTCTTTAAGGTCAGGGGGCGATAAAGCAGCGAGGAGAGGAGATGGGCGCTTCCCTCAATATGCTGGCCCCTGGAAAAGCTGAGGTCTTCTACACTTGGCTTCCCAACGACCCCGTAGGTTGTAGGAAAACCTTTACCTTTTACCACCTTTGCTTTCTCAGTGGTTTCAGGATGGATAGCAAGACCATAACAGAATGGTGTATGTTTTTGCTAGGGTCTTTTTTCCGTTGGTATGCCTGTCTTTCTGTCTGTCTGAGTAAAGATTTCTGGTTGCCTTTCAAGTCTGTATCCTGCTTTGCTAGTTAGCTGTGTGTGTGTGAATCAGGAATCATAATTTTTTTCTATTTCCATACAAATCACATGGACTTATTTGATACAACGAAATAAACTGTTCCTAAGTCAATACAACGTGTGTGTGTGTGTGTGTGTGTGTTTGTGTGTGTGTTTGTGTGTATGTGTGTTTGTGTGTGTCTGGTGTGTTGTCTGTGTGTTTGTGAGTGTACGTGTGTAGTGTGTAGTGTGTGTAGCATGTGTGTATGTTTATGTGCTTGTGTGCGTGTGTGTATGTGTGTGAGATTAAGTAGACCACTATATTCAGCCCTTCATGAATACTGCCATATCTACTCCTATCAGACGCTTACAGAGTCTATTATCAAAAGGGTTTTAAAGCTCACTCGGGAGACGCTGATAAATAAATGCAGTAGAGTTCAGTCCTGTGCGCTTCTTCTGCCTCTTAGTAGCTGTTTCTGAAGTGTTTAAAGTTCCCCGAAAGGCTTTGGAGTGTCTGACAGAACTTGGAGAAACATTCTTCTCTCTCTCTCTCTCTCTCTCTCTCTCTCTCTCTCTCTCTCTCTCTCTCTCTCTCTCTCTCTCTCTCTCTCTCTCTCTCTCTCTCTCTCTCTCTCTCTCTCTCTCTCTCTCTCTCTCTCTCTCCTCTCTCTTTCTTTTCTTCCCATTCCTCGGACCCAAAGGTCCAAGGTACCCCAAATGCCAAGGTTTTTGCATATGCTACCGTCGGATGTGCTGGTCCTAACTTGTCAGGCGTTTAACGGCAGCAGCGCAACACATGAATGTTTTCCTCATATGAGAGACAACAGCAGTTGCTGTCTGAGCGGTTGACGTTGAAGAAGGTCTTTAGTATAGAAACCTAGTTAAGGGGATTATTTTGCGTATGTTAGCTTAGAACAAACACCACTGAATACACACACACACACACACACACACACACACACCCCCACACACACACACAACACACACACACACACACACACACACACACACACACAAAGCGACACAGCGGCAATGCAGAGCCTCTCTGGCTGGTGGCCACACGGCAGGCCTAAATGTTCACAAGATAGATATCTGTGAACTTCAAACCCTGAGTACGCAAGCATGGCAAACCTAGTCAGGGCTGAGGTGGAGAGATGAAACAAAAAGAAGAACGGCACGAGGACAGCAAGGTTACAGAAGATGAAACAGCACAAAGGACAGCAACAACAATAGCAACAACAAAGGTAAAGGTATAGGAGGTAAAGGAGTCCCATAACCTATAAGGTCGTAGGGGAGCGAGGCGTCAGAGACCTCACTTCTCTAGGGGCCAGCATATTGAGGGCGGCGCCCATCTCCTCTCCCTCACTGTTTTACCTTCCCTGACCCTAAAGAGGGCAGGGACCCATTTACAGCTGGGTGAACTGGGGGAACTGTTTGAAGCCAAGGCGCGCAAACGGTCACCCATCCAACTGGTAACCACGCTCGACGCTGCTTAACTTGGCTGGGGGAATGCGAGTGCTCCGACCACTGAGCTATCCCGTCCCCATGCAACAACAACAACAACAAAAAACAAGAAACTGTAAAGCCGTGTTGCGCATAGCAGTCTGATGGACCTGCATCTTTGTTCCGCACACTTAGCACACTGAATGGACATGACAGACATGAAGGAAAAGAAATAACGTGACAGGTCAACAGCAGCCTGGTTTATTAATTGTTGTTTAAGGAAACCGTTTATAATTCATTAAAAATTTAAAAAGAAACAAAAGAAGGACGCGCGCGCGCGCGCGCGCGTGTGTGTAGATGTGTGTATGTGTGTGTGTAGATGTGAGCATGTGTGTGTATGTGTGTAGGTGTGCGTAGGTGTGTGTGTTTGCGTAGGTGTGTGTGTGTGTAAATGTGTGAAGGTGTGAGTGTAGGTGTGTGCGTAGGTGTGTGTGTAGGGGTGTGTGTGTGTGTGTGTAAATGTGTGAAGGTGTGAGTGTAGGTGTGTGTGTAGGTGTGTGTGTAGGGGTGTGTGTGTGTTTGTGTAGGGGTGTGTGTGTGTGTTTGTGTAGGTGTGTGTAGGTGTATGTGTGTGTTTGTGTAGGTGTATGTAGGTGTATGTGTGTGTGTTTGTGTAGGTGTATGTAAGTGTGTGTAGGTGTGTGTAGGTGTGTGTGTTTTGTGTAGGTGTGTGTAGGTGTGTGTAGTGTGTGTGTGTGTGTTTGTGTAGGTGTGTGTGTAGATGTGTGTGTAGGTGTGTGTGTAGGTGTGTGTAGGTGTGTGTGTGTTTGTGTAGGTGTGTGTGTAGGTGTGTGTGTAGGTGTGTGTGTGTGTAGGTGTATGTGTGTGTAGGTGTGTGTGTAGGTGTGTGTGTGTAGGTGTGTGTGTT
>CM054147.1:7113080-7118080 GCA_028751875.1 Rapana venosa | reverse complement strand
ATCACCACCATCACCACTATCACCACCATCACCACTATCATAACCATTATCATTACTACCTTCACCACCACCACCATCACAACTATCATAACCATTATCATCACTACCTCCACCACCACCACCACCACCACCACCACGCTATCGCCACTACAACAACTGTATCCACCCTCATTCCCCACCGTTAATACCACAACCACATCAATGGTGGGCAACGAGATTGACTACACACTCTTAGTCCCTCGACCTCCAACATGCCTGAGGGGAATTGGAAATGATGCGAGGGAGGAAGGAGGGAGAGAGAGAGAGAGAGAGAGAGAGAGAGAGGGGGGGGGGAGTGGGGGAAGGAAGGGAGGGAGAGAGAGAGAGAGAGAGAGAGACAGACAGACAGACAGACAGAGAGAGACAGAGGGTTAGGGAGGAGAGAACAAGAGATAACTCGAACTGTTTATTGAGAGTAAATGGATAAGTTCAGGGCCTTTTACACCATGCTCACAAAACCCCCAACTCCAAACAAACATACAAGCCCGCAAACAATCAGTATCAACATTTTTGAACACCAAAAAATGAAAATTCAAAAATGATCATTCTAATCAAACACTATAAATGAGATCAAGATACAATGACGATGACTTGAGAGAGGCAGAGAGAGACACACATTGTGCAGTATGTAAAGGGTAATATACAGGCACCCAAAGAGCAGAAAGATTGTGTAATCTGTGTGGAGTTATAGAAGATGAATTTCATATTTTTGACTACTTGTATGTTGTTTCGGGGTCAACGAAGTGATCTCCTTAAAGAAGTACAGAAATCCAGCCCATTTATTAATTAAACAAGTCCAACAAACGAGTTTTGAATAAGTTATTTGGCTGCAGGTGACACTACACACTTTAACAAACTTCAAGGACCATTTGCGATGTACGTTTTTGATTGCACGAATCTTCGGTGAATTTTTTTCTTACCATTTTATTTACTTGTTTCTACAAGCCTTCTGGGCTTCCATGGCAATAAGCGATGTTCTGTGCTGTTCTGAGAGAGAGACTGAGAGAGAGACAGACAGACAGACAGAGAGACAGAGAGACAGACAGACAGATAGAGCCACACACACACACCACACACACACACACACACACACACACACACACACACACCGCACAGAGAGACCGACCGACATACAGACCGACAGACAGACAGAGAGACAGACAGACAGACAGACAGAATCCCCGATAATGCTGAGAAATCGGGAGCTTGGCCATCACGTAATCAGTCTGTATGTCACCAAACCCTGCCATGCCTTCCATGGTAACTCTGGAACTGGCCTACAGATTGAGCTGCTCTGTGTGTGTGTGCGCGCGCGCGTGTGTGTGTGTGTGTGTGTGCGTGCGTGTATACGAGCGCGTGCGCGCATACGCATGTGTGTTTCTGTGTTAGAGCGCACGAGCGCGAGTGTGTTTCTGTGGGAAAGCGCGCGAGCGCGTGTTTGTTTGTGTGTGTCAAAGTCAAGTCAAGTCAAAGTCAACATTTTTATTCCAGATGGTACATTGATTAAGCAATGCATTTGCTTTTTTTCATCAAGCCATCTATCTAAGAACAAATTTCTTAATGATTATACTGAAATACTACATTATTGCATCCTTTATCATTGCATTAAACCAGTAAAAAAAGGAAAATCGACAACGTAATACATTGAAAATACAAACTACCACATATACATATACACACACATACACATACACACCTGCGCGCGTGCGTGCTCACGTCCAAACACACATTTAAATAAAGAATGTTTTAAGATTAAAAAAAGAAAATCATAAAACGTTAGGGCAAACAAATTACTTCACCTACTGTTTCATCCATTTTTTTTACGTTTATACTTTAGATAATAAAAAGGTACAGGAACAAAACGTTAGAAAATACTAGACATTCGTTGCGTCATTACTGACAATATTTTCTTCAATGACCTCCCTCCTCTCCTCCTCCACCCACCAAATGTGAGCTTTTTATGCGATCATACTCTTCAAGTAGCGCTTTTTAAAAATAATATATATTCACACAATAACTATCAAACAAGCAAGATAAGTCAAATAAGACAATAATAATGATTATTATAATAGAGATACAATAATATCAGCAATCACCCATCACCATGAGACAGCAATATAACAAATAATCCCCATCACCATGAGACAACAACATAACGATGATAACAGAAAAGCATTGGAAAGGATGGGGGTTGGGGGAGGAGTATCAAGGGGGAAGGGGAAAAACACATTCAATCAAATAGAAAAATAATAATAAAAAAACAATTATTCAAACAAGTAAAACCGCTATACGATACAAAATTCAAAAGCCCATAATCAACTGAACTGTCAAACTAAAACAATATCAAACTAAAACAGTTTTTTTTGGTTTTGTTTTGTTTTGTTTAATGTCTATTCACTACATGGTGATTTAGACATACCCGCATTCATACCAAAGTACCTATTATGACACACCGCATCTCTCTCTCTTTCTCTCCCCTACACGCACCCCCCCCCCCCCACACACACACATAAGTATATATATATATATATATATATATATATATATATATATATATATATATATATATATATATATATATATATATATATATATGTAATTACAGTAAAGGTCGTACAGGTGAAGAATATATGACTTCAGCAACTGACACTATGAATTGCTGAGAGTCATATAGAACTTCTTGACTAGTGGCATATTTCTTATGAATATCTAAACCTCTCCTTTTATACATGTCAAGAAGAATTGGGCAATCAAACAACAAATGGTGAACTGAAAGTGGAATAGAACAACAACATGTTACATTTTTTGAATATTTAGTATTCCATGCATTTAATCTCAGTTTATGTATTAGAATTTCTTATTTCCGTGGGCAAGGAAACTGCTGATAATGTTTTTCTATAATCTTTGAATGTATGCATTTCGTTAACTTAGAATGAATTTCATAAGACGACAATGCAAGATTAGAATCAAACACTTCAGTACTGTATTCAGAGGCACCTTGTTTTGCCAAAGAATCAACCAGCTCATTCGAATAAATTCCACAATGAGAGGGGATCCAGCAAAAAGTTATGCTGATGCCTCTGCTTGCAATAGAATGTATCAGGAATTTAATCTCAAATACAATATCATTCCTTATTTTACCATGCCATGACTTTAATGCCATTAACACTGCCTTTGAGTCACCACAAAACAGAATTTGGCAAACATCAACAGCAGTATCAGACAAAAAATTCAAAGCCATAAGAATAAAACAGTATCGCTTATAATAGTACTAATAATCTCATCTCTAACTGCAATAAAAACAACATCCATGATGTGTGTGTGAGTACATGTGTGCTTTGTAGTTCAATTTTTAATCTATCCACACACTTGGTGATGTTATTGTGTATGTGTATGTGTGTGTTTGATCACATGTATTTGTTCTGGGTAAACACAGTCCGGTCATACTGTTTGCAGTTTGCTAATGATCATGACATATTCACTTCTAAATGGTTATACTGATAGTAATTTAAATAATTAATAGTATACACACAATGTACATTGTTTCATGAGGGCCTACCAAAAGAGAGAGTTTCTTTTCCGTCTTGAGCTGCTAAACAGGACTAGAAGGGCGGAAGATGTGGCCTCCGAACAAATGAGATATATTCCGTAGATCGTAGTGAGGTAAAGTGAAGGTTGCGAGAAGTGAAACCCGCCCTTCCAGGTAACAGTTTCTTCCAAATGGCTAGAAAGTCTATTTTTAGTAACACATAGCATTGTTCGTATGCTCCCTCCGAAAGGGAGGTAAATAGGACATTGTCACCATTATATCCAGGCTTTCCCTCATTCACTTTCTTTGCCCTCACCTATCCCGTAGTCGAAGAGACCTTTAAGGCACCACTGAATATTTTGCCACCAGCTTCCCCCACTCCTCACGGTAACAAGTCGTCCCATCAAGGCCAGTCCATTCTCTAAAGTTGTCTTCCCGTCGTTTTCTCTCTCATGCCTCTTCATCTCCTTCCTTGTACTGTTCCCTGTAGGACAGTCTTGGCCAGTCCATATGTTTGTGTGACGTGCCCGTATCACTTTTTATTTTGTGTTTTTTCAATGAATTCAAAAACTCTTCATATGGTCCGATGGGGTTTTTATTTCTGATTTTCACTTCCTCATTGGTGATGTGATCTCTGTATGAGATACCAAGAGGTTTGGGAAAGCATCTCATCTCCATTTCCTGTGTCCTTCTTTCAGTGTCTGTTGTTATGGCCCACGTTTCACATGTGTGCCAAAGTATGGACATGACCAGGGAACGCATCAGTTAGATCTTGAAGCTGATGGCGATGTTCTTGTCGTTCTAGAAGCCTTTCAGTTTGATCATTGCAGCTGTGGTCTGAGCTACCCTGGAGAGAATTTCAGGTTTTGATCATTCATCCGACACTATAGCTCCCAGATATTTAAAGCTATGGACGGTCTCTCTTTTCTTGCTGTTTATAATTATGTCAGTGGTGATGCCATTGGCACTATTTGCCATCAGCGGGGTTGTCTCTGCACTGATCTGCATGCCACATGCTGAAGAGGCTTCATCAAGGTGATTGATCAGGCTGACCAGCTCTTGCTCTTTTTCCAGCTAAGCCGCCGATGTTGTCGGCAAAACTTTACTAGACCATGACGGTGCCTGGGTGTTAGTCCTTCGGGATGAGGCGATAAATCAAGGTCGTGTGTGCAGCCTGCATTTAGCGCACATAACAGAACCAAAACTGACAAAGACTTGCCCCTGGCAAAACACTGTTCAGAAAGGCGACTCGCATACAGACACACATACACATAAAGACAGTATATTTTTTATATTCATATGCGTGTCACTGCTCATGTAGCAACGCACTCTCAAAAGCGAGAAAGCAACTTGAACTTTACGCAGAGAAGTGTGCTATAAGTGAAAGTGGTGTGTGGTGTTTGTTGCTCAAAATCACACGGAGATTGAAGGG
>CM054147.1:7093080-7108080 GCA_028751875.1 Rapana venosa | reverse complement strand
CAGAGGTGAAACTACGTATCAGAATACGTCTGCTAGAGAGCATTGGTCACCTACACTGTCTCTGAACCCTCTGTCTGTTTGTAACAGCCAGTGTTGTGTATTTCCTCTAAAGATAAAAGAAGCTCCACTGAAGAAAAAGGTTAAGTTCAGTTCACAGACAGTTTGTTTTACTTCGTATGATTGAATTTTCGTAGAAATCTAGTTCTCTTTCTAAATATCCAAATTAAAAAACAAACAAACAACAACAACAACAACAAACTCAACCCCAAACATGCAAATAAAAATGGCTGAAAGCGTTTTGCTCGCGGTAGATGTTTCTGCATGTCATTTCGATCTGTTTGGCTACAAAACTGAGAAAAAAATCTAAAATAAATTGAAGCTTGTAAATATCGCGAACTGCTTGGAATCAGATTTACTTGTGGATGAGACAGAGGATTCAGAAAAAAGAGTTGTAGACATGTTGCTTTCAGAAAGTAAGCCAAGATGGGGGCAGGAAGAGTGGTACCCTGCTTCAGGGTGCTTAGCGGTTCACTGCTGGACAGATTGTGACTTCAGCTTTATTTGAGGGCTTAGCATTGCTAGAGGAGGCACCGTGGTCGAGTGGTTTAGGCGGTCAACTTGTGATCTAGAGGTCGCGGGTTCGATCCCCACTCGGCTCGGTGTTGTGTCCTTGGGAAAGACACTTTACTCCTATTTTCCTCACTCCACCCAGGTGTACAAGTGGGTACCAGCTCTGCTGGGGAAGTATCTGGCGACAGACTAGCGTCCTGTCACAGGGGTGGTGAAAAATCATCAGTTCGCTTAACGCTACAGAAACCGGGATAAGCTCCGGCTCTATGGGCCTTCTGGCTCGAAAGAACATACTTAGCATTGCTAGAGTGTCCATTTCAGGAGACTTTTTCTCTGGAGTTATTATTGAGTATGATTCCCTTTCCTACAAAATGTTTTGGATCAGACTGAAACTCGAGGCCCTCTAAGTGTATGTCGGTATAAAATCTTGCACATGCATTACATATCCACCAATCTTTTTATACGAAGGGAAGGCCAGCTATGGGATATTACACAGAAGATAGACACTATCGTAGGTCAGCTATGCCCTATACCACAGAAGACAGCAAACATCAGGTATGCCCTATACCACAGAAGACAGCAAACATCATAGGTTGTCAGCTATGCTCTATACCACAGAAGACAGCAAACATCATAGGTCAGCTATGTCCTATACCACAGAAGACAGCAAACATCATAGGTTGTCAGCTATGCTCTATACCACAGAAGACAGCAAACATCATAGGTCAGCTATGTCCTATACCACAGAAGACAGCAAACATCATAGGTTGTCAGCTATGCTCTATACCACAGAAGACAGCAAACATCATAGGTCAGCTATGTCCTATACCACAGAAGACAGCAAACATCATAGGTCAGCTATGCCCTATACCACAGAAGACAGCAAACATCATAGGTCAGCTATGCCCTATACCACAGAAGACAGCAAACATCATAGGTCAGCTATGACCCATACCACAGAAGACAGTAAACATCATAGGTCAGCTATGCCTTATACCAGAGAAGACAGCAAACATCATAGGTTGTCAGCTATGCCCTATACCACAGAAGACAGCAAACATCATAGGTTGTCAGCTATGCCCTATACCACAGAAGACAGCAAACATCATAGGTCAGCTATGACCCATACCACAGAAGAAAGCAAACATCATAGGTCAGCTATGTCCTATACCACAGAAGACAGCAAACGTCATAGGTCAGCTATGTTCTATACCACAGAAGACAGCAAACATCATAGGTTGTCAGCTATACCCTATACCACAGAAGACAGCAAACATTATAGGTTGTCAGCTATGCCCTATACCACAGAAGACAGCAAACATCATAGGTCAGCTATGCCCTATACCACAGAAGACAGCAAACATCATAGGTCAGCTATGCCCTATACCACAGAAGACAGCAAACATCATAGGTCAGCTATGTTCTATACCACAGAAGACAGCAAACATCATAGGTTGTCAGCTATACCCTATATCACAGATGACAGCAAACATCATAGGTTGTCAGCTATACCCCATACCACAGAAGACAGCAAACATCATATGTCAGTTATACCCTATACCACAGAAGACAACAAACATCATAGGTTGTCAGCTATACCCCATACCACAGAAGACAGCAAACATCATATGTCAGTTATACCCTATACCACAGAAGACAACAAACATCATAGGTTGTCAGCTATACCCCATACCACAGAAGACAGCAAACATCATAGGTTGTCAGCTATACCCCATACCACAGAAGACAGCAAACATCATAGGTTGTCAGCTATACCCCATACCACAGAAGACAGCAAACATCATTGGTTGTCAGCTATGCCCTATACTACAGATGACAGCAAACATCATAGGTCAGCTATGCCCTATACCACAGAAGACAGCAATCATCATGTCAGCTATGCCCTATACCACAGAAGACAGCAAACATCATAGGTCAGCTATGCCCTATACCACAGAAGACAGCAAACATCATAGGTCAGCTATGATCCATACCACAGAAGAAAGCAAACATCAGCTATACCCTATACCACAGAAGACAGCAAACATAACAGGTTGTCAGCTGTACCCCATTCTATGGAAGACAGACACTACCATAGATCAGCTATGGCCGCTACCACGGCAGGCAGGAAACATCTAGCACGCAGTCAGCAGCCTGGCGAGGAACTGGTTTAAAAATTCACTCTGCCATGAATAACACAGCACAGCATGACAGTCTGAGTTTCACGCCCTCCCGACCCTCAGAAACTTCCCAAACAAGAGGTAAAAACAAACACAAACCCACACTGAGTGCTGTTCCTTCCCCTTCCCTCCTAAGACCCCTCCCCCCTTTCCCTCCACCCCACTGTTCTCTTGCTTTCTCTATCAAAAAAGTGTTCTTGTGGAGGAGTGTTTCGTTCTAAAAGGCAGAGAGAGGTGAACAGACATAATTATCAGAAAACGTCTGCAGGAGAGCAGTGGTCAGTTCTAATGAGATCCAAACCATTATTGTCTACACAGAAACAACAACAACAAAAGAAGAAGTCATTGTCGTCGGCGGTCTAGAGGCAAAACGCCTGCCTAGAAAGCAGAAGTTATGGATTCGCAATGTGTGGTCGTTTGAACTCCACTTGTGTCCGAAAGTTTTCGCCCATCCACTAGACCGTGAGTGGTGATCCGGGTGCTAGTCTTTCAGATGAGTCGATAAACCGAGGTCCCGTGCATAACACAGTTAGCTCATGTAAAGATAACAAAACCCACGGTAACAGGAGAGTTGTCCCTGGCAACAATCTGTAGAAAAATACCACTCTGATAGGGAAACAAATACGCATGCAGACAGAAAAATAAAAAACCCAAAACGTAATGAGTGGCGCTGGTCTTGTAGCGACACGCTCTCCCCAAAGAGAACAGCCCGAATTTCACGCAGATAGCTCTGCCGCAACTTAAAGATGTATACAATACAAATGGAAGACATGTCGGGTAAAGGAAGACTGGTGTATATTTTAGGAATGAATTAGATTTTGCTCTAACTTCGTATTTTTTTTAACGAAACAACTAAATACCTTTTAATACATAACAAATCTAGTTCAGTTTAAGAATGGACATTTTCTTTTTTTTTTATAAATGTCATAGGATTGATAGTTAAAACAAAGCCTCTTTTCTAAAACTTTGAAATCAAATCACAGTCTTAAAGAAACAAAGACAAACAAACCAAATCACTGTTTAACTTTATATACGGTTTAAAGTGCAATAAAATCTTGTTTCTGAAACTTTGTGATTTCACTCCGTCTTATCACAGCAAGAAAAATCAAACAATGAAAAGACAATTTCAGGACAACAGGCGTTTTTCTGTTCTTCTGTTTAGAGATCAACGCGAAATTAATCTACACTAAAACTGTAACTTTCAAACATCATCAGAAATTGTTTTTGAACAATGAAGATGAAACTGGACTCATGAAGCTGAATTTAATGAGATTTTACTTCGGTGTAAGACTTAAGCTTTCTGTTACAAACTTTGTGCTTAACTTGTCACGAATGTCAGTCCATTCTAAGAATGAACTTAAGAACAGTAAAGAAGTTTTTCGTACAGGCGTTTTGAGAATTTAATCTGATTGAGAGAATGTTAAGAAAAGTAGTTTTCCTCTGCCCCTGTTTATGTGTATATATAATAGATACAAGCAAGGATAGGTGGAAAGTTTGCAGCACTCACTGTGATAGACTCAGACATAGATACACTGACGAATAGTTTCAATACAGCAGTGACTGAAACAGCAAGCGAGCTTCTTGGCAAACACCGACCAGTCAAAAAACCATGGGTTACACCTAACATCCTACAACTATGCGACAAGCGTAGAGAGTTGAAGAAAAAGAAAAATGAAACAAAAGAAAGAGCAGAACAATATAGGGCAGTCAACAAAAGAATCAGGAAGTCCATGACGGAGGCAAAAGAGAAATGGATCGGTGAACAGTGCCAAGACATTGAAGAGAACATCAAGAAAAACAATAGCAAGAAAGCATATCAGCTGGTGAAAGACCTGACTAGCACAAAACAGGGAAAAGGTTTAACAATCCAAGACAAAAATGGGAAGTGTCTCACTGACGACCAGGATATTCTGAACAGATGGACAGAATACTGCTCCGACCTGTATAACTATAGAACCGCAGGAGATCCAGAAGTCCTTAATGTACCCGCAAGCAAAGACACAGACAGTCACCCTATCCTCCGAGAAAAAGTGGAAACAGCAGTCAGATCGCTGAAAAAGGGAAAGTCAGCAGGGGCTGACAACATTCCAGCTGAGTTGGTTCAAGCTGGAGGGGAAGCCATGATCAGCGCCCTACTAAGAATCTGCAACAAGATCTGGCAGACAGGAAAATGGCCAACACCATGGACACAGTCACTCATCATCACCCTCCCCAAGAAAGGAAATCTACAACAATGCCATAATTACCGCACAATCAGCCTCATATGCCACCCAAGCAAGGTCATGCTGCAGATAATATTGAATAGACTGAAGCCACAAGCAGAGACCATCATTGCTGAGGAACAAGCAGGTTTCAGAGCAGGACGCAGCACAACAGAACAGATATTCAACCTCAGAATACTATGTGAGCGGTACCTTCAACATCAACAAGACCTTTATCACGTATTTATCGATTTTAAGAAGGCATTTGACAGGGTGTGGCATGCAGCTTTGTGGGCAACCATGAATTTGTACAGCATCAATGCAAACCTGATCAGAGTCATCAAACAGCTGTACAGCGAGGCCACCAGTGCAGTGTACTACAACAACATTGGAGAATGGTTTCGAAAAACAGTTGGAGTAAGGCAGGGCTGTCTACTCTCACCCACTCTTTTCAACATCTTCCTTGAGAGAATCATGGCTGATGCACTGGAACATCATGAAGGATCAGTCAGCATTGGTGGCAGAACGATCACAAACCTTGCTTCGCAGATGACATTGATGGAATAGCAGGATCAGAAAAAGAGCTTGCCAGCTTAACAGAACACTTGAATAAGGCCTCCAAAACATACGGCATGGAAATCAGTGCAGAGAAGACCAAACTGATGACTAATAACACCAACGGCATTAGCACTGATATCAGGGTTAATGACCAGAAGCTGGAAACAGTTCAAAGCTTCAAGTACCTGGGAGCCGTTGTATCAGACCAGGGATCCAAGCCAGAAGTAGTATGCAGGACTGCACAGACAATAACAGCTTTGTCAAAACTAAACACCATCTGGAGAGATAAAAATATCTCACTTATCTCCAAGATCAGACTAATGCGCTCCCTTGTCATATCCATATTTCTGTATGCCTGTGAATCATGGACCCTAACTGCAGATTTGGAGAGAAGAGTACAGGCGGTGGAGATGAGATGCTTTCGGAGACTCCTTGGCATCTCCTACAAAGACCACATAAGCAACGACAGCGTACATAACAGAATCCAGCAAACCATTGGACCCTATGAGAACCTTCTAACGATCGTGAAAAAGCGTAAACTTAAATGGTATGGGCATGTCACAAGATCCAAAGGACTTGCAAAGACAGTTTTACAAGGCACTGTCCAAGGAGGAAGAAGAAGAGGCAGACCAAGGAAGAGCTAGGAGGATAACATCAGCGAATGGACAGGCCTAGAATTCAACAAAACCCTGAGAAAGGCAGAACAGAGAGAGGAATGGAGGGAACTGGTTGTTGAGTCTTTGAGGGTGCCCCCACGGTCGTCAGACTACGGGACAGATAGATAGATAGATAATAGATACAGAGATGATAGATAGATGGATAGATACATACATACACAGATACATAGATAGATGGATGGATGGACAGATAGAAAGATAGATAGAAATATAAATACATACATAGATACATACATAAATAGATACATTGAAAGAGACATAGATACATACACACATACATACAGACAGGCAGACACGCATGCATGCATGCATGCACACATACATACAAACATACACACATGCATACATACAAACATACACACATGCATACATACATACATACATACACACACATATATTGATAGATACATAGATAGACACATAGACAGACTGAACAGTAGAAAGATAGATAGACAGACAGATTAACAGACATACAGATTAACAGACAGACAGACAGACAAATAAACATCCCTCAGTGACAGTTCAAATATATCACCAAGGTAACTAGTTTCTAATTCTCGAAATGATTGTAATGTCTGTGCTCTACTCTTCCTCACAGCTGATAGGTGTAATGGTAGAATATGTATGAATAAAAGGATTTTTTGTCTGTTGGCCTGTTTGCTTGTCTGCTTGTCTGTCTGGGAGGGGGTTTCTTTTATTATTATTATTATTATTATTATTATTATTATTATTATTATTATTCCTTAGGGTTTTTCCCCATTATTTTTATTCCCTTCTTCTTGTTATTTTTGTTTGTTTGTTTGTTTTTCGCTTTGTATGCTCATCGGGACCAAGAGTTGAAATGATCTGATAACGCAAATCCAGAACATGAAAGGAATGAATGAATGAATGAATGAATGAATGAATCAATCAATCAATGAGTTTGTGTTGAAATGATCTTGGGACACAGATCCGGAATATGAATAAATAAAGCAGTAAATGAGAGAATGAATGAATGAATAGATGGATAGATGAATGAATGAATGAATGAACTAATTAATGAAGATAATCTGCTGTTTATTGATGGAAAAATAAAGCGAGCATGACAAATAGACAACAAAGGGGGTGACAAGAAGAAAAGGAACGAGACAGAAACAGAAAGAGAGGGATAGAAAAGAGGGAATCCCTAGCACAGAATTTCCAGAAGGTGGGGATGCTATATAGGACTGACAGACCCCTAGCATCCCTAAGGGAGGGACGCAGAAACGATCTCTTGCAATCGTGGAGGCTTCAACTTGAGACACCTGTAATCCCAAACGGGAGGGCATTAGGAAGCCACCACCAGCAGTCAGTCCTTCAGTGTCCACACAGATACACAGCTTGTGTCAGACTCCGGCCACATCCTTCCTCTCTCTCTCTCTCTCTCTCTCTCTCTCTCTCTTCTCTCTTCTCTCTCTGTCTCTCTCTCTTCTTCTCTCTCTCTCTGCTAATGTCTCTCTCTCTCTCTCTCTCTCTCTGTCTGTCTTTGTCTCTTTCTCTCTCTTCTCTTTCTCTGTCTGCCTCTGTGTCTCTGTCTCTGTCTGCTCTGTCCTGTCTCTCTGTCTTTGTCTCTGACTCTGTCTCTGTTTTTGTCTCTCTCTGTTCTCTGTCTCTCTGTCTCTGTCTGTCTCTCTCTTCTGTCTCGTCTTGTCTCTCTCTTCTCTCTGTCTCTCTCTCTCTCTCCTCTCTCATCTCTTCTCTCTTCCTAAGTAGAACGCATAGGAGAGAAATAAGAGCTTTTTACTTTTGCCGCTTATCTCTTAAACCGTTTGTACTTTGGGCAGTCTCGCTTACCGCCCTTAGTGCCCCCCTTTCCCCACACACACCCTGCTTGTTATTGATCCATTGAGGTCTTTGAGAAGAGGACAGCCTAGTGTGTAGTGGTTACAGCCCCATACTGGTGATCTGACTAACTGAAGCAGAACGAGTGAAGGGCATTCAACGCGAACATCGTTTTTGTAAACAATGTAACATGAAAGCAGTAGGCGATGAGTTTCACTTTATAATGCAATGTCCAAAGTTTTCTGAGCTTCGGGAGAATGACCTACCTCAGGAATATTTTGTATCTAAGATCCATGTACGCATTTTCATAAGTTGTTCTCTTCTGACCCAAAAAAAAACTTTATTAAAATTTTTACCAATTTAAAGTTAAGAGTAAAGTTATACGACATTGATGAAAAGGTTGATTACATTAAAAAATTTATCCACATGCAATGCTGTAAACGTTTTGTAAATGCAAACTATATCAGTTACAGTTGATTTTGTTGGCTGAAATCCTCCATGCCCCAAGAGGGGTTAAAGGCGTATTAAATCGTGAATCTTGAAGGTCCTGGTTTGAGTCTTCTCTTTTATAATAACGTAGCATAGGAGGAGGGTGGGGGTAGCCTAGTGGTTAGAGCCCTGTGCTCGTGATCTGACGTCCGGGGATCGAGCCACCTCAGAGGCTCCTGTTTTAATGTAATGTTTTTTCCCCTGGAGGTAACTTTGATACTGATTCCACTCCACCAAAAGTTCTATGAATGAGATCATAAACTGACGTTCTGTGTGCGAAGGCAGCAGAACATCTTGCGCACACTTGATAAACTCGTTCAGCCTTTTGGAGGAGTAGGCCATGTTCATGCCGGTAGGAAAGGATGACAACATTTTTAAAAATAAACGCATGCACACAGGCGTCGTGTTAAGACACCATGTCTGAAGTCAGGGTGTGGTGGCTGCCTTCATGGTGGCTAAAGCCGATCGCATGCACACACTCTGAGCAGTGGTGAACCTCGGAGCTCTAGCCGAGGAACAGACAAAAATTCATGGTAGCAGTAGGAGGAGGAGGAGGAAGAGGAGGAGGAGGAGGAGGAGGAGGAATAGGAGGAGGAGGAGGAGGAGTGAAGATAGTAGTGGAAGCAGCAGAGGAAGGAGGAGCAGTAGTAAAAGGAAGAGAAGAAAAAGAAGAAGAAAAGAAGAAGAAGAAGAATTTTTAAAAAAGAAGAATTTTTTTTTAAAGAAGAAGAATTAAAAAAGAAGAAGAATTAAAAGATTAATGATAGAAGAATTAAAGAAGAAGAATTAAAGATGAAGAAGAAGAATTAAAGAAGAAGAAGAATTAAAGAAGAAGAAGAATGATTAAAGAAGAAGAAAGGAAAAGAGAGAGATAGAAAGACAAACAAACAAACAAAAAATCAACAAATCGTTCAAAAATGTTTGCAACTGAAACCAAAGGAATAAGACCTAAACTGTTGTCTTTAATCCAGTTGTAAGGAAGAAGAAGAAGGAGACAAATCAATAAGTACAAAACTCTAACACCCCACAGCTAAAACAAGTACCTCGGCATAAGAACAGTCGGGCAGACACTTTACATCACTGCAGTGACCTTTTGGTAGACTAGCCCCTAGTGGATGTTCGGCAAATGACAAAAACAAAACAATTCAGAAACACATTTAACAAAACAAAACCTGGTCAGTAAGCAAACATTGTATTTTACGCTCACAGGCATCGAGACAAGCACCGTTCTTCTTCTTCTTCTTCTTCTTCTTCTTTGTATTCTTCTTCTTTGAATTCTTCTTCTTTGAATTCTTCTTCTTTGAATTCTTCTGCTTCTCTTTTAATTCTTTTAATTATTCTTCTTCAAGGAATGCTCAGTCAGCAACTATTGTTGTTTGTCATATGAGCGAAAAGGCATTAAGCTGCCGTTAAGCGCCTGGCAAGTCAGGCCCAGCGCATCCGACTTCGGCAGGGGAGAAAACTGTTATCTTTTAAGTCTTTCTTGGGGAAAAAAAAGGCAAGATAATGGACCAAGAAGGCAGGAAATAGATAAGAATGGGGTGACAGAATAAAAGAAGCAAGGCAGAAATAAGGAGAAGGATAGAAAAGAGGGAATTCCTACCACAGAATTTCCAGAAGGTAGGGATGCTACTTATGCTGACAGCCCTCCTCCCTGCCCTCCATGGCATCTCCACGGGGGAGTATTTGGTATGTGCGTTCAACAACACCACGACATACTACATGAAAGGCCGCCCCCGTAATCCACTGAAAGTCAGCTTATTCCTCCTTAGAGTCATCTGACAGCCAGTGTCTCCGCATCTCATGAGATCTCAGCCAAAGCATTTGTCTCCTATTTTGCTTTTTGTCACACCCTTCTTTCCTTCCCCTGGAAGTGTCTAAAATGAGCTTAGAGACTTTTCGATTTTGAAACAGTTTAAATCCTATAAAAAGACAAGACAAATTTCATTCAAACAAAGATGGAGATCCTCTTAATTATCAGTTTGTCTGTTTACGTGTGTGTGCGCTCCTGTTTAAACTAACAGAGATTGGTTTTGGGGTGGTAGTAGTGCTTGTTTTGCTGGGGCCGGGATAGCTCAGTGGTCAGAGCGCTTGCTCTCCCCAAGCTAAGATTAAGCAGCGTTGAGCCTGGTTACCAAGTGGATGGGTTTGGGTTTTTTTTTAAACATTCTTTTATATCGAGGATAATGGAATAAGCGCCCTTAAGCTTTTTTACATCCAGTCCCCGTGTGTATGCGACTTTGTAAATTTTCATCTGTTCCCACCGGCACACATGGCCCACTCTTACGAAAAGCGGAACAGGATTTAACGTGTGCGCAAGATGTTCTGCGTGCGTTCGCACACGGGACCTCGGTTTATAGTCTCATCCGAAGGACTTTTGGGGAGAGTGGAGTCTGCACTGATGTTAACTCCAGGGGAAAATATCCCCTTGAACGGGAATCGAACCCGGGTCGACAGATTGCGAGCGCAATGTTCTGACCACTAGGCTATTCCGTCCCTTTGGGTGACCGTTTGATCGCCTTGGCTTTAGTACAGTCCCCCAGTTCACCCAGCTGTAAATGGGTACCTGCCCTCTTTAGGGTCAAGGAAGGTAAAGCAGCGAGGGAGAGGATAAGGGCATCGCCCTCAATATGCTGGCCCCTGGAGAAGTTGAGGTCTCCGATGCCTAGCTCCCCTACGATCACATAGGTTATGGGACACCCTTACCTGTACCTGACCTCCTTCTTGATTATTCTTATGCCTCTTGGTCTATTCTCCTCCCTTTTATCCAGAAAGACGTAAAGCATAACACTACTTCTCCCTAATGGCAGCGCAGAGCAATTTATTTTTTGTTCACATTAAGTTGTGCAACGGTAATTGCTGTATGAGCGTTCTACGAAGAAGATTGTTGGATGGCTATGGCTGAGAATATGATCAAAAAACTTCAATGCTGTTGAGAACTAAGTGGTAGTAATGTAATGGGTAGGCAACACTTATTTCTAGGCAAACCAGGAGCTTACAGCCCTTGGGTTTTTTTCATAATAATGATTATTGAAAATAGTTGACAAATGATTTTACTTTCAAAGGTAGTAAAGATATCAATGACGTCGACAATATCAAGTTAAAAAAATCACAAAATTCAAATGTATCTAAATGATAGAGAAGTTGTCAATATTTACCTGCACTTGTTTTCCTCCACTACTACAATTCTGAAAATAAAAAGCAAATGCTTACTACATACTCAAAGTGAATTTCATACAAATTGAACAGGAATGAGGCTGTTTGTCAAGGCGATGCCATCTAAATAGTTAAGAGCAGTAGTCTCTGTAAGCTCCGACATTTAGTTTCTCCTGCGTCCATACTTTCAGCGAAATGACTGACCCAAAAGGGAAGCATAAACAATAGGCTTGGAATGGAATAGATCCAGCGGTGAAGTGAATTAACGGCAAGACGGCTAAACAGTGAACAGGAAACACAAGCAGACTGACATAACAGACACCAGCATTGAAGATCTCCATTGTCTTCGGGTTTCCCTGTCAGTAAGTCTGACAGATTCAACGTCTTGGCAAACTAAGCCTGAAACGCAAATCTTGTTAAAAGTCATGTCACTCACACTCTGGATATTTGACTTCGGGAAAATAGCGCCATGTAACTTTTTCTTCTTTTTGAAGGGGGAGACAAGTCTACAAGGGACTTGGGGGGGGGGGGGAGCAGGGGAGGACAGGGAAGCAGGGGAGGGCAGGGAAGCAGGGGAGGGCAGGGGAGCAGGGGAGGGCAGGGAGCAGGGAGGCAGGGAAGCAGGAGGGCAGGGCAGGGGAGCAGGGAAGCAGGGGAGGGCAGGGGAAGCAGGGGAGGGCAGGGGAAGCAGGGGAGGGGCAGGGAAGCAGGGGGAGGGCAGGGGAAGCAGGGGGGGCAGGGAAGCAGGGGAGAGCAGGGAAGCAGGGAGGGCAGGGGAAGCAGGGGGAGGAGGGCAGGGGAAGCAGGGGGAGGGCAGGGGAAGCAGGGGGAGGGCAGGGGAAGCAGGGGAGGAGGGCAGGGGAAGCAGGGGGAGGGCAGGGGAAGCAGGGGAGGAGGCAGGGGAAGCGGGGGAGGGCAGGGGAAGCAGGAGGGAGGAGGGCAGGGGAAGCAGGGGGAGGGCAGGGGAAGCAGGGGAGGGCAGGGGAAGCAGGGGGAGGGCAGGGAAGCGGGAGGGGCAGGGGAAGCAGGGGGAGGGCAGGGGAAGCAGGGGGAGGAAGGGGAGGCAGGGGAAGCAGGGGAGGCAGGGAAGCAGGGGAGGGCAGGGGAAGCAGGGGAGGGCAGGGGAAGCAGGGAGGGCAGGGGAAGCAGGGGAGGGCAGGGGAAGCGGAGGGGTAGGAATCAGAACTGAGTTGCGGGGTTGAATCGACTTGTACATCCTGTTTCCGCCTGTCTGTATGTTTCCTGTACAGTGAGTTTGTGTGTGTGTGTGTGTGTGTGTGTGTGTGTGTGTGTGTGTGTGTGTGTGTGTGTGTGTGTGTGTGTGTGTGTGTGGTGTGTGTGTGTGTTGTGTGTGTGTGTGTGTGTGTGTGTGAAAGTCAAAGTCAAAAATTTTATTTCCAGATGGTACATTGAATAAGGAATGTATTTGCTTTTTTTCATCAAGCCATCTATCTAAGAACAAATTCCTTTATAATTATATAGAAATACTACATTATTGCATCCTTAACCATTAAATTAAACCAGTAAAGAGGAAAATCGATAAGGTAATACATTGAAAAGTACAAATTACCACATATGCATATACACGCACACATATACTGATGCTCATACACACCTGCGCGCGTGCGCGCTCACGTCCACACACACATTTAAATAAAGAGTGTTTTAAGAATTAAAAAAAAGAAAATCATAAAACGTCAGGACAAACACATTACTTCACCTACTGTTTCATCCATTCTTTCACGTTTATACTTAAGATAATAAAAAAGGTACAGGAACAAAACGTTAGAAAATAGTAGGCATTCACTGCGTCATTACTGACAATATTGCCTTCAATGACCTCCATCCTCTCCTTCTCCACCCAGCAAACGTGTGCTTTTATGCGCTCATACTCTTCAAATAGCGCTTTTTAAAAAATAATATATTCACACAATAACTACGAAACAAGCAAGATAAGTCAATTAAGACAATATTAATGATTGTTATGATAGAGATACAATAATAACAACAATCACCCATCACCATGAGACAAGAATATAACAAATAATCCCCATCACCATAAAACAACAACATAACGATGATAACAGAAAAGCATTGGAAAGGATGGGGGGGGGGGGGGGGGGTGAGGGAGGAGTATCAAGGGGGAAGGGGAAAACCACATTTAATCAAATAGAAAAATAATAACAAAAAACAACAGCAACAACAACAATCATTCAAACAAGTGTGTGTGTGTGTGTGTGTGTGTGTGTGTGTGTGTGCGCGCATTCATGCATGCATGTATTTATGTATGTATGTATCTATGTATATATTATTTTTTTTATAAATATATATATATATATATTGTGTGTGTGTGTGTTGTGTGAGCAAATTTGGCAGCAAGGCATAAGACTTTTAGAGTAATATAACATAAATCAGCATCAACAAAATCATTGAATAGCTTTAGAAACAGGAGGCAGAAATAGTCTTGACCATAAGGGAGGAGTACTTCTGTTTCCGAGTTTCAATGATTTGTAATGTGTTCGGCAATGTAGAAAGCTAATTTGCCTGGCATTTTGTTACCAGATGCTACCTGCCATCTGATGGGAAATAACAAGCTACAATAATCCTGTGATAATATGGCGAAAAAAACAATTATTTGTCAGAATTGCTGCGTACATTTACAAAATTACTGAAACAAACGTGTGTGTGTGTGTCGTGTGTGTGTTTGTGTGTGTGTGTGCGTGAGTGCGTATGAGTGTATGCATGTGTGCGTGCATGTGTGCGTGCGTGCATGTATCATGTGTGTGTATATATGTGTGTGTGTGTGCCTGCGTGTGAGTGTGTATGTACTCTGATTTTCATTTCATTATATTAGTCATTGTCTAAAAAAGAACCACGCGTAAACAGAAAAGTAAAACAAAACAAACAACAACAACAGGAACAACAACAGCAGCAGCAGCAACAACAACGGGAACAACAACAACAACAACAAGAAGACAAGACAGTCTGCAATCACAAACTCTGTTCCTTTTCCATTGTTCGACAGAGCACACACACACACACACACACACAGAAATCACAATCAAGCCAATCAATGATGGCGCCTATTTCACAAAGTAGACAAGAGAGAGAGAGAGGGAGAGAGAGACAGACACACAGACAGACAGACAAAGAGATGTCCAGATTCTTTAAAGTGGGGGACATGAAAGGAATTCCCCCGGTGTAGGGTCGAAAAGCAAGAGCTGTGTAATTATTGCCCTTTCTTAGTGCGCCTTGTTCCTAATGATCTCCCTTCCCGCGTAAATTATAGACACCGCTTGTGGCTTGACACTATGTGTATGTGTCTGTCTGTTTGTTTGTCTGTGTGTGTGTTTGTGTGTCTGTTTGTCT
>CM054147.1:7045580-7090580 GCA_028751875.1 Rapana venosa | reverse complement strand
CAGCCACCTCCACTGACAGCTCACCCATCATATTGCTTGTGCTAGAGGCCTGCTTATTGGCGACATGGCAGTTTTGCTGTGTTGTGTTGTGCTGTGTTGTGTTATTTTGTATTGTAATGCAAAGTATTGTTTTGTTTTGTAGTGCAATGGTGGTAGCTTTGTTTCTGTCTTGTTTTGTAGAAAATTGTGTTGTGTTGTCTTGCTTTGTATTGTGTGGTAGTGGAGTGGAGTTGGAGTGTGGTGTGGTGTTGTGTGGTTTAGTGAGTGGAGGAGTAGAGTGGGTGGAGTGGAGTGAAGTGGAGTGGGGGGTTTGTGAGTGGTGTGGTGTGGTGTAGTGTGTGATGTAGTGTAGTGTAGTGAGTGTGAGTGGTGTAGTGTAGTGAGTGTAGTGAGTGTAGTGAGTGTAGTGTGTGTAGTGTATGTAGTTGTAGTGAAGTGTAGTCAGTGTAGTGTAGTCTAGTGTAGTGTAGTGTAGTGTAGTCTAGTAAACTAGTCTAGTCTAGTCTAGTGAAAAAAAAGGGTTTGTAGTTTATAACAAATCTTATGAGGAGGGGGGAGGAGTTCCTGCCAATATACATAGCACCCTAACCCTTTTTATGGAAGTTCTGTATGAAGAATTCCCTCTTTTCTATCCCTCTTTTTTTCTTCTGCCTTTTTCCTTTTCTGCCTATCACCCATCCCCCCCCCCCCCCCTCTTGTATGTTTCCTGCCTTCTTCCTCCATTTTTTTTTCGCCAAAAAGACTTCAAAGATATCATTCTCTCCACTCACAAAGTAGAATTGCCGGGCCTGACTTGTCAGGCGCTTAACGGCAGCGCAAACATTGTCGTTCATATGACAGACAACGACAGTCAAGTCAAGTCAGGCAAGTCGAATTTTTATTTCCACATGGCACATCGAACAAGCAATGCATTTGGGTTTTTTTTTCTTTTCATCATGCACGCCATATGTTGCTGTCTGAGCGCTCGACGATGAAGACTACAGTGAATCATTCTGTCGTCAATAGCCAGACATCCCTTAAACTAATCAGCAGATTTGCTGACTTTCACAGGGGGAAAAAGTCTGGCTCTGGTTTTGATTGTCTTCTTAGAATGAAGCGTCAGGGGATGTGGATTGTGTGCAGGAACATGCTGAGGCACTGCAGAAGCTGCGTTGCGGGCTCATTGGCAGTTCTACAGTCTGTCTTGATCCGTATTGATGGCTTCAACCCTGTCCTCCCACAACGCCACTTTAACAAGAAGGAGATACTTTGGCTCTTTTTTTCTTTCTCTTTGCGTATATGTGTGTGTGTGTGTGTGTGTATGTGTGTTGTGTGTGTGTGTTGTGTGTGTGTTTGTGTGTGTGTTTGTGTGTGTGTGTGTGTGTGTGTGTGTTTGTGTGAGCTTGTGTGTGTGTGTGTTTGTGTGTGTTTGTTGTGTGTGTGTTTGTGTGTGTGTTTGTGTGTTTTATGTGTTTGTGTGTGTTTGTGTGTGTGTATGTGTGTGTATGTTTGTGTATGTGTCTGTTTGTTTGTTTGTTTGTTCGTGTCTTCTCTCTGTCTATGTTTCTTTGTCAGTCTCTCTCTGTCTCTCTGTCTCTCTCAGTATTGGGTTATTATTATTAAGATGTATCCCTAACGGGCGGGGACTGGATGTAAAAAAGCACATGTGTGCTTATTCATTATCCTCGAAATAAAAGAATTTGTCATTGTCTCTGTCTGCTTGTCTGTCTGTATGTATGTTTGTCTGTCTCTCTGTATCTGTCTGTTTCTCTCTGTCTCTCTTTCTGTCTCTCTTTCTGTCTGTCTGTCTCTGTCTGTGTCTGTCTATCTCTCTCTCTCTCTGTCTGCCTGCCTGTTTGTCTGTCTGTCTCTCTCTGTCACTCTGTCTCTGTCTCTCTGTCTCTATATCTATGTCTCTGTCTTTCTCTCTATCTCTCTCTGTTGTTTCATTATTCTGAGTGGAGTTATGAATGATGCGGCTTCAGATCCCATGTCACATCCCATGTCCTCATTAACATCGTAAGATCGTAATTACGTGCAATCTTCGTGCTGAATCATCACATCACAGGTCACACCAGTCCTGCCCTCCACACGCACACAAATAATGGCATTGTTTTCGTGTCCGCAAAGAATGGTGTCCACATGCTCCTACATAAGTCTCAGCCCACTGTGTAGACCAAAGTATTTTTTTCTTAAGCAAAGAAAAAAATCTCAAGTAATATTACTTACGCATGAAATATTTACTCGAACTCTTTTTATTTCCAGACAATAATCTTCTTTAAGTTCATGGACAGTTCATCTTTAGAATAGCATTGGTCGGAGAGACATTCTTGATAGTTTGTTTTAGTTTTGGGGTGTCTTTTTGACATAAACACATTTCCTTCTTGTGTGTGTGTGTGTATGGTGTGTGTGTGTGTGTGTGTGTGTGTGTGTGTGTGTGTGTGCGCGTGTGTGTGTGTGTGTATGTGCGTGTGAGTGCGTGTGTGTGAGTATGCATGTGAGTGCGTGCGTGTGCGTGTGTGTGTTTGTGTGTATGTTTGCGTATTTGCGTGTGTGTGTGTTTGCATGTGCGTATGAGTACGTGTATGTGCGTGTGCGTGTGTGTTTGCGTATGTGTGTGTGTGTGTGTGTGTGTGTGAATTCTTCTTCTTCGTCGTCGAACACTCGAACACTAACTATTGGTATATCTTACATAAGCGAAAACGCGTTGCCCTGCCGTTAAGCGCCTGACAAGTCAGGCCCAGCACAACCGACATCGGCAAGGGAGAGAATCGTTATCTTTCTGAAAAAATAAAGCAGGAGAATGGACCAAAAAGGCAGAAAATAGACAAGAAGGAGGTGACAGGGAAAAAAAGAAACAAGGCAGAAACAAAGAGAGTGATAAAAGAGATGAAATTTCTAGCACAGAATTTCCAGAAGGTGGGGATGCTGTTTCTATTGACTGGCTCCCCCCAGCATCCTCACGGGGGAGAGTGGGTGTGTGGACAAGACCTGGGGGTGAAAGTTTTTCACAGAAAGGGTTGGTCCTCAAACAGCAGTGCGACGACAACAGCAGACGAAGACAGCAATGGACACGCCCCTAAAACCCCAATGAATTACACATTACATTTCATTAGTGTAGAGCAGTCAATGCCGTAGTGGCTGGGTAACATTGAGCAGCGATTGAAAAGAATTAATCGATCTGGGGTGAGTTATCCCTTTTTTGATGTACTTGCGTCTGTCTGTCTGTCTGTCTGTCTGTCTCTCTCCTCTGTCTCTCTCTCTGTCTCTGTCTCTGTCTCTCTCTCTCTCTCTCTCTCTCTCTCTCTCTCTCTCTCTCTCTCTCTCTCTTTTTGTCTTTTTGTCTGTTGGTTGGTTGGTTGGTTGGTTGGTAGATCTAGTCTGTCTGTCTGTATCTGTCTCTCTCTCTTGAAATATAAAGATCATCCATAGATCATTCATTCATTCATTCTCTATCTTTCTCTTTCTCTCTCTCTCTCTCTCTCTCTCTCTCTCTCTCTCTCTCTCTCTCTCTCTCTCTCTCTCTCTCTTTCTCGAAAATAAAGATTATTCACAGATCATTCATTCATTTATTTATTTATTCATTCATTCATTCTCACTCTCTCTCTCACTTGAAAAATCAAGATCATGCATTCATTCTCTCTCTCTCTCCATGTCATTATGTCTGTTTGTCTGTCTGTCTGTCTGTCTGTCTGTCTGTCTCTCTCTCTCTCTCTCTCTCTCCCTCTCCCTCTCTCTCACTCTCTAACTCTCACACACACACTCTCTCACTCTCACTCTCACTCACTCTCTCTCTCACACACACACACACACACACACACACACACACACACACACACACACACCACACACCCACACACACACACACACACACAAACACACACACTTCTTCTTCTTCTTTAAGTGTCCGGTCTGGTCCTGCAGACATCGACGATCATGGCTCCCCATTCTTCCCTGTTCTCGGTCCCTCTCATGAGCTCATTGTTGGTGCCCTCTTTATTCGTTGCGAATTTGTTTAAGCTGTCTGTGAATTTTGTGCGTTGTCTTCCTCTGCTCTTGCTTCCACAGATTTTGCCACTCCATAACAGTTTCTCTAGTCTGTCAGCCCTGATTATATGGCCGGAAAATTTGAGCTGTCTTTCTCTGATGGTGTTGAGAAGGGATCTTTTGTATCCAGCCATTTCCATTACCTCTGCATTTGTTTTTCTTTTTGTCCATGAGACTTTCATGATTCTCCGGATGAACCACATCTCCACTGCTTCTAGTCGTGGTCTGTGTCCTTGGCTAGGGTCCAGCACTCACATTCGTACAGAAGAATGGACCATACGTAGGCTCTCAAAACATGGATCTTTGTCTTGAGGCTTATCTTACTGTTGGTAAAAATGCATTTCATGTTGTTAAAAGTTGCCTTAGATTGACCGATTCTCTTCTTGATTTCTCTGTCACACTTGCCGTCCGGGGTGATAGTACAACCAAGGTATTTAAAGGTGTTTACTTGTCTGATTCTCTCTCCTTTACAGGCTATGCTGCATTGTGGTATAACAGCTTTTTTCGAGATCACCATGCATTCTGTCTTCTTTGCATTGAGCTGTAATCCTTTCTTTTCGCTTTCGTCTGTTCACTCACTCACTCATCCCTTGGTCGGGACGACCGTTGGGGTACCCGCACGGACGCTGCAAGTGGACCGCCAAATGGTTCTGTCCTGGGCTGTTTTCAGGAGGTTTGGTACAGTGAGGCCGGTCCACTCCTTGATGTTGGATATCCAGCTTTTGCGTTGTCGTCCCTGCCTCCTTGCTCCTTCCACCATTCCCTGCAGGACTGTCTTTGACAGGCTGTTATGCCTTGTTGTGTGGCCAAACCACTTCAGTTTCCTCCGTTTGACTGTATCTAGCAATGGTTCTTGTTTGCCAGCCAGTGCCTCGATCTGCTGCCAGACGTAGTCATTGGTTTTGCGGTCTCTGTAGGTGATGTTCAGGATCCGCCTGAGGCACTTCATCTCAAAGGCTTGAATGCGACGTTCTAAATCGGCAGTAAGTGTCGTCTGTTACTGTTGTTAAAATCTTTTGCAGTTTTTCTTCAAAGTCGGCGATAAGGACTGTGTCATCTGCATATCTCAGGTTCTTGATGTTGTGGCCACCTACACTAATTCCCTCATGATTCTCAATATTTCGTAGAATTATTTCACTATATACATTAAATAAATCAGGTGAGAACACGCAGTCCTGCCTCACACCCCTGCAGATTGGTCTATATTGACTTATGTCATTGTCGACTCTAATGGCTGCCTCCTGTTCCCAATATATGTTTCTGAGGACTCGAAGATCTTTCCCATCGACGGGAAACACACACTATGAGACTATAAACCGAGGTCCCGAGTGCGAACGCACGCATAACATCTTGCGCACACGTTAAATCCTGTTCCGCTGTTCGTAAGAGTAGGTCATTGTGTGCCGGTGGTAACAGATGACAAATGTACTAAACCGCATACAGACGGGGACTGAATGTAAAGAAGAACATAAGTGCTTATTCCATTATCCTCGATATAAAAGAATTAAATAAAAAAAAAATTTTTTTAAAAGCACTCTCTCTTCCTAGTAGACATTAATATTTTTTTCAATACCGGCGCATAAGCTTTCTGTCTTTCTTTCCCCCACCTCTCTCCAGATATAGAGTCAGTCCACTTTATCGATTTTCTCTCTTCTTCTTCTTCCTCCTCTTCTCTCTCCCTCCCTTTCGTTTTTTTTCTCATCAACACGAGACAAGCCAGATATTGTGGAGGTGGCTTCAGGTAACATAGAAAGCACACGATATGTTCCAAACCTGATTGCTCCGTCTATCTGTCTGTCTGTCTGTCTGTCTGTCTGTCTGTCTGTATGGATGGATGGTTGTTGGTAAGTACTACATGGGGCTTGTGTCACTGTCGAGCATTCTGCAGCTTAACATGGAGCGGATCTCACAGAACAAATAATTATGCACTCTCTTTCACTCTGTACACCTTTCACCCGTGAGAATGCCGGGGGGCCTCTCAGTATAGACAGCATCCCCACCTTCTGGCAATTCAGTGCTAGGAATGCCTTCTTTTCTATCCCTCTCTTTGTTTCTGCTTTATTCCTTTTCTTCCTGTCACCTCCTTGTTGTCTATTTTCTGACTTCTATTTTTCATTTTTTCTTTTATATCGAGGATAATGGAATAAGCACTTATGTGCTTTTTTACATCCAGTCCCCATGTGTATGCGGTTTTGTAAATTTTGTCATCTGTTCCCACCGGCACACAATGTCCTACTCTTACGAAAAGCGGAACAGGATTTAACGTGTGCGCAAGGTGTTCTGCGTGCGTTCGCACATGGGGCCTTGGTTTATAGTCTCATCCGAAAGACTTCTGGGAGAAAGGAGTCTGCACTGATGTGAATTCCAGGGGAAAATATCCCCTTGAACGGGAGTCGAACTCGGGTCGTCAGATTGCGAGCGCATTGTTCTAACCACTAAGCTATCTCTTGGTCCAGTCTCCTGCATTTTTCTCCCGGAAAGAATTAAAAGATAATTCTTTCGCAAGCCTAAGTCGAATGCGCTGGGCCTGACTTGTCAGGCGCTTAACGGCAGCGCAACGCATTTCGCTCATATGACAGACAACAATAGTTGCTGTCTGAGCGTTCGACGACGATGAAAAAGAAGACTTATTACACCTGAAAGTCTAAGTACATATGAGATGAGAAGTGTGCGTGATAGATTGATTTCAAACAGATCTTTTTTGATTAACCAAAGCTTTTATCTCGAAAATAGCGAATAAACAGTCATGTCCATTTTTTATATCCAGGTTCTGTGTGCATGCATTTTGTTGTTGTTAATTTTGATATTCTCTTCCTCTTTATGTGGGCAGCAAATCCCCGACTTAAGAGGATTTTTTGTTTAATCAAGAGTACACGCTGCCCAAGACTTGCAGGGGTTATTGGAACACCTGTACCTGTACCTATAGCTGTCATTGTAAGAGGTATTTATATAGAGACACAAGTTTGATACAAAAGTTCAGAACACAACACTATGTTGTTAATGTTATACATGTTGTTACTGATAAGCAGGCACTTTTAGCGATTTGCTGATAGCAATAACGCACACATATTTTGAACTGGGCCACAACAGGTGACAATGAAGAGCTAATAATGTAACACCATCCACCTGGAATGACCTCTCTCTCTTCCTCCGCCAAAAGCCTATATTTGATACTTTCAAATCCAGCCCCAAAACACACTTAGTTCCTACCTGAGATTTTCCTGTCATATCTGTGCCTACTGTTCAACAACCACCTTCATCTCCATCACTCTGCCGAAGTGTGTTGCCTGTGTGTTCTGCTTGCCCGCGTGTGTGTGTGTGTGTGTGTGTGTGTGTGTGTGTGTGTGTGTGTGTGTATGTGTGTGTGTGTGTGTGTGTGTGTGTGTGTGTGTGTGTGTGTGTGTGTGTGTGTGCGTGCGTGCGTGCGTGTGTGTGTGTGTGTGTGTGTGTGATTTATTTTAATTTCATTTTATTTATTCTTTTATATCGAGGATAATGGAATAAGCACTATGTGCTTTTTTACATCCAGTACCCGTGGGTATGCGGTTTTGTCAATTTTTTCAACTGTTTCCACCGGCACACAACGGCCTACTCTTCCGAACAGCGGAACACGATTTAACGTGTGCGCAAGATGTGCTGCATGCGTTCGAACACGGGGCCTCGGTTTATAGTCTCATCCGAAGGACTTGTGTGTGTGTGTGTGTGTGTGTGTGTGTGTGTGTGTGTGTGTGTGTGTGTGTGTGTGTGTGTGTGTGTGTGTGTGTGTGTGTGTGTGTGTGTTTGTGTGTCTGTGTATGTGTCTGTGTATGTGTGTGTGTCTGTTTATGTATGTGTGTGTCTATGTATATGTCTGTGTGTGTTTGTGTGTGTGTCTGTTTATGTGTGTCTGTGTATGTGTGTGTGTGTGTGTGTGTGTGTGTGTGTGTGTGTGTGTGTGTGTGTGTGTGTGTGTGTGTGTGTGTGTGTGTGTGTGTGTGTTTGTGTAAAGGACGAGGGGGCGTGGGAATGACACGTACATGTTTTTGTGTGTGCATATGTGCCTGCGTGCACGTGAGTGTGCTTATGTGTAAAATGCAATGAGCACACAGTGCCACTTTGTAGTCCTATACATTGTTATAAGAAAAAGCATAGGTTTTGGAGAGAGAGAGAGAGAGAGAGAGAGAGAGAGAGAGAGGGAGAGAGAGAGAGGGAGAGGGGGGGGGGTAACGGTAACGATACCGAAAACGAAATTTTATTTCTAAGTGTAATAGAATGAGAGAGAGAGAGAGACGGGGACAGAAAAAGACAGAGAGAGACAGAAAGAGACAGAGAGACAGAGAGACAGAGAGACAGAGAGACAGAGACAAGAGAGACAGAGACAGACATTCAGAGACAGATAGAGACCGAGAGACAGATAGATATACAGAGACAGCGACAGAGACAGACAGAGACAGCGACAGACAGACATTCAGAGACAGACACAGACAGCGACAGACAGACAGACAGATATACAGAGACAGCGACAGACAGACAGACAGATATACAGAGACAGCGACAGACAGACAGACAGACAGATATACAGAGACAGCGACAGACAGACAGACAGATATACAGAGACAGCGACAGACAGACAGACAGACAGACAGAAGGAACTTCAGCGGCTGAAGCAATACACGAGGCGATGCTACAGCACTGGCTCCCCTGTCTGCTCTGTCCTATCCATGACCCTGTGCTGAACCCCTTCATCTTGGCGCAGTTTCGGAAAATCGCAAATTGACATCACTACCTTCTCTTCTTCTTCTTCAGTTGTCCAACGTTCAGATAGCAGTTCTGCTTGTCTGTCACATGAGCGAAAAATTCATGCGTTGCGCTGCTGTTAAGCGCCTGTCAAAGCAGGCCCAGCACATCCGACTTTGACGTGGGAGAAAATGGTTATGTTTAAAGTCTTTTTGGTGTAAAAAAAAAAAAGGCAGGAGAATGGACCAAGAAGGCAGAAAAAGAGACGAGAAGGAGGTGACAGAAAGAAAGGGAACAATGCAGAAACAAAGAGAGGGATAGAAAAGAGGGAATTTCTGGTTCAAAATATCTCCACGGGGGAGTGAGGGGGGGGGGGGGGTGTTGAACACTACATACACTTCAAACTATATCAATGTCCATGTTCTTGTCTTCATAACTTCATAGTATATGCATTTTCATACTTTTTCACATGTGCATACACGCACGCGTGCATGTGCGCAGATAAATATCCATCCACTCACACATGCAGACACCTCGACTCTCACAGACACAGAGACACAGACCCAAACAAACACACACACACACACACACACACACACACACACACACACCACACACACACACACACACACAACACACAACACACACACACACACACACACACACACCATGTTATAGATAAATATAGAGACAGACAAACAGATAGATAGCCGAATAGACAGACAAACAGATAGATAGCCGAATAGACAGACAGACAGACAGACAGACAGATAGATAGATAGATAGATAGATAGATAGATAGATAGATAGATAGATAGATAAATGGATAGATAGATGGAGAGAGAGAGAGAGAGAGAGAGAGAGAGAGAGAGAGACAGACAGACAGACAGACAGACAGACAGATAGACAGACAGACAGACAGGCTACATGACAAAACGTCTATACAATTTAACACAAGGACAACAAACCGTACTAAATAAGGAAATAATTTCATCTGCTTACCTTGTCGCAGAGAAAATAATGTACGCACTTGTTTAGCTGGTCAGAACACAGTCTCTGTCTCGTCTCTGGAGGTGTCTATTTCACACGAAATCAAGTAAGTGCTGACGTAGGAAGGCTATAAGAAAGACATTGACTCCTTTAATTTCTTTTTCCCTTGTGTTCAAAATAGGATTTGGTTGTGCTTATTCCATCTAATGTATTGCACTGTCGTGGAAAAAAAACCACGATACTTTCTTGCTTACTTCTATATCACTTTTGTTTAAAAACAAGAGTCGGCGTGTTTACTGCAACGAGTATAGTGTAATACTGTAGAATAAGATAAAACACACACACTCTTCTATTTTCATCGTAGTTTTTGCATTTCCTGCTGCATTTGTTTCAGCAACTATGTAGAACAATGGTTAGAGAGACCCACTCTTTATTCCTTATCACACTGTCCTTGAAAAGAAGTGTCACTTGTGCTCATTCATATATTGCAAATTCATGGACAAAAAAAATGTACACTCTCTTTTTTCAGCAAAACATTTTTCACAGCAATAACCCTTGCTTCTCCAATCAGATGTTTTAATTTATGTTGAAAAGATTGAGAGATTCCTCTTCTATTCTGATCACACTTTTTGAGAAAAAAAGTCAGCCTTCCTTATCCTGTCAACTCAAAAACGCTCTGGCTTAGTTCCATTATACTTTCACCGCAAACAACAGTCAGACGCGTTTATTCCAGCAACCAAATCTTCCTGCACCAAGTGCCACAGAGGAGAAGAACCCTTTGCTATTGGTGTTGAAGGAATAGTCACTCGTTTTCAGTCGGTGAGATTTCTTGCGCTGTCGTGGGAAAGACAAAAGGTACTCTTTATGTTTTTGCCATTACATTTTTTTATATATTAAAAACGAGAGTTACCCGTGTTTATTTCATTCAATACTTTGTGACTGGGTCGGAAAAAATCAGAGATACCCACTCTTTATTTCCCCGCGCTTTTGTTAAAAATGAAACCCACTGTCACTCGTGTTTCTTCCATCAGATATCGAACATTGATTTAGAAAAGATAAACCCACTCTCACACCCAAGTGAAGAAAAAAACCTAGCATAGAGACATTGCAGTGCGCAGTCTTATCAACGACATCAGCACATGAAGGTAGCGGCAGCGGTGTTCACGTGCTTTTGTCCAGCCAGGCCAGTGCTCGCGCGACTCTACCAGAGTTATCATACCTCTTGTGCAGCCTCCCTGCCTGCGAGTGTGTGTGTGCGCGCGCGCGTGGGTGTGTGCGCGTGTGTGCGTGTGGATATATATACTTGTCATCGCGCCATCAGTGCCTGGATTTTAAACTAAGAGAGCTGTACAAAGCCATGCACTGCTCTTGCAGTTCCTACACTGATGTGGATACGTGTGTCAGAGTTGCCTGGCCGAAAAAGCATTTGTAAAAGACAATAGAAGGCTGCAGATAATACCTGACAATGGAAGACGGAATGTAAAATCTAAAAATAGAAGAGAGGATATATATATATATATATATATATATATATATATAATATATATATATAATATATATATAATATATATATATAATAATATTATAATCTAGCTATGGAAGACAGGAAATAAAAACCTAAACATGGAAAACAGGAAAACAGGAAGGAAAAAGCATAGAAATGGGAAACAGGAAATAAGCTAAACACTGCAAGAATGGAAATTTAAAAAAAAACTTAACATGAAAGACAGGGGGAAAACTCACATGAAAGACAGGGGGGAAACTCACATGAAAGACAGGGGGAAAATTCACATGAAAGACAGGGGGAAACTCACATGAAAGACAGGAGAAAAACTCACATGAAAGACAGGGGAAAACTCATATAGAAGACAGGAGGAAAACTCACGTGAAAGACAGGGGAAAACTCATATGAAAGACAGGAGGAAAACTGACATGAAAGTTAGGGGAAAACTCACATGAAAGACAGGAGGAAAACTCACATGAAAGACAGGGGGGAAACTCACATGAAAGACAGGGGGAAAATTCACATGAAAGACAGGGGGGAGAACTCACATGAAAGACGGGAGGAAAACTCACATGAAAGACATGGGGGGAGAACTCGCATGAAAGACAGGGGAAAAACTCACATGAAAAACAGAGGGAAAACTCACATGAAAGACAGAGAAAAAATTCACATGAAAGACAGAGGGAAAATTAACATAAAAGACAGGGGGAAAACTCACATGAAAGACAGGGGAAATCTCACATGAAAGACAGAGGGAAAACTCACATGAAAGACAGGAGAAAAACTCACATGAAATACATAGAGGAAAACTACTCACATGAAAGACAGAAAATATAAACTCAACAACGAAACGATAGGGAATAGATCAAACCTAAGAATAGAAGACTGAATATAAAACCTATCTTTTAGTTGAAAAAGGAGGCAACATTTTTTTCAGTTCATGGAATGGGCGACTTTGGTGATCTTATTCTTCTTTCAACGCTCAGACAGCAACTATTGTCATCTGTCCAATGAGTGGAAATGCGTCGCGCTGCCGTTAAGCACCTGGCAAGACAGGCCCAGCGCATCCGGCTGGTGTGGGAAAGAGATGTTATCTTTTAAGTCTTTATAGGGAAAAAACAGGAGAGCGGACCAAGAAGGCAGAAAAATACAAGAAGGGGGTGACAGGAAGAAAAAACACAAGCCAGAAACAAGGAGGGGATAGAGAAGAGGGAATTCCTAGCTCGGAGTTTGCAGGAGGTGGGGATGCTATTCATACTGACAGGTCACAGGCATCCCCCAGGGGGATTTGGTGATATCCAGTCCCCGGTAAACCTTGTTTAACAAAACATAAAAAACTGACAAAAAACCAACAACAATGTCAATCTGATGATCACTTGTTACCGATACTTAGTGTATAATCGTTGCTCTATAGAAAAATGAAAACAAAGTCTTTTTCATTCATTCACTAAAACATTGTCTGCCCTTGTCCATTGTTTGTACACAAACTCATACACACACATACCCCCCCCCCCCCCCCCACCACACACACACATACATACCACGCACACAGACGTGCACGCACTGAGGTCAAGAACGGATCGATATCTCTGTTATCCAGCCTCCTCCTCTCTGCCTCTTCATCATGATCACACACTGACCACAATGGAATAGACGGTTGACACATTACGACCAACCGTGGTCTGTCCAGATTCATTTGTCAATCACTGGCAAGCGATAATGGACAGGCCACTTGTCCATTTGTAACAGGTAGTGTCACTAGTAGCACTATCACAGGATGTCAATACTTTTTTTTTTCTCTTTCTTCGGCTAGCCATTTATTTTTGCCGACGATGACGGTAGCTGCAGTCCGACTTCAGGGATGTACGCTGGGTATGTACGTATTCCCGTAACCCACCAAACGCTGACATGAATTATGGGATCTTTAACGTGCATATTTAGGGATAGCTCAGTGGTCAGAGCACTTGCTTTCCCCCAGCCAAGTTAAGCAGCGTCGAGCGTGGTTACCAGTTGGATGGGTGACCGTTTGCGCGCCTTGGCTTCAATACAGTTCCCCCAGTTCCCCCAGCTGTAAATGGGTACCTGCCCTCTTTAGGGTCAGGGAAGGTAAAGCAGCGAGGGAGAGGAGATGGGCGCCGCCCTCAATATGCTGGCCCCTAGAGAAGTGAGGTCTCTGACGCCTCGCTCCCCTACGACCTTATAGGTTATGGGACACCTTTACCTTTTTACCTTTTTATAGGTACATACTCGAAGTGATATAAGGCATTGGTAAGTCTGCATTGAAGTTGACCCAAGAGTTCGTAACATTCCCCCCCCCCCCCCCCATTAGTCACCAGACGCCGCCGAGATTGGAACCACAACTTCATGGAACCGTGTGCTTGAAGTGGAACGGTCTGAACCACGCTGACTCCATGGCTCCACACACCTGTACTGAGGACGGGACAGCTCAGTGGTCACTTTCTCCGAGCAGCATTGAGCCTGGTTACCAAGAGGATGGGTGATCGTTTGCGCTCCTTGGCTTCAGTACAGTCCCCCAATTCACCCAGCTGTCAGTAGGCACCTGCCCTCTTTAAGGGAAGGTAAAGCAGCGAGGGAGAGGAGATGGGCGCTGCCCTCAATATATTGGCCCCTACAGAAGCTGAGGTCTCTGATGCCTTGCTCCTCAATGACCACACAGGTTATGGGAACACCTTTATGCTGACACGTCCTGGTATGGCCTCTGTGGTCGGCAGGGCTATAAACAACACGACTGGTACCTCGGTGAGTCTTTCAGATAACTCCTAAATCATGCACACTTATCTTAAACCCATTCATCTTAAACAGGCTGGCTATAGAAAAAGTATGGATAGCAAACATAGAACATTATTTCCTGCCAGCAGTCTGTGTGATGTTCAGTCTGAAGGACGACACTGATGGCTGGGACAGTACAATACCCCAAGACAGAGATCGTGTTTCCTCGGTTGTGTGTTCTGCCGACCTGTGCTGAAGGTGCTCACTGGCTGGTTGGGTGGCTGGCTGGCTGGCTGGCTGGCTGCCAAGCCGTTGTTTCTTCTTTCTTCTTCGTCACCGAATGCTCAGACAGCAACTACTGTTGTCTGTCATAGGAGCGAAAATGCTTTGCGCTGCCATTAAGCACCTGTCAAATCAGGCCCGGTGCATCCGACTTCGGCATAAGAAAGAATTGTTATCTTTTAAGTCTTTCTGGAAGAAAGACGCAGGAGATTGGACCAAGGTAAAGGTAAAGGTAAAGGAGTCCCATAACCTATAAGGTCGTAGGGGAGCGAGGCGTCAGAGACCTCACTTCTCTAGGGCCAGCGTATTGAGGGCGGCGCCCATCTCCTCTCCCTCGCTGCTTTACCCTCCCTGACCCTAAAGAGGGCAGGTACCCATTTACAGCTGAGTGAACTAGGGGAACTGTACTGAAGCCAAGGCGCGCAAACGGTCACCCATCCAAGTGGTAACAACGCTCGACGCTGCTTAACTTGGCTGGGGGAAAGCGAGTGCTCCGACCACTGAGCTATCCCGTCCCAAGAATGGACCAGGAAGGCAGAAAATAGACGAGAAGGAGGCGTCAGGAAGAAAGGAACAAGGCAGAAACAAAGGGAGGGATAGAAAAGAGGGGATTCGTAGCGCAGTTTCCAGAAAGTGGAGATGTTATTCATACTGACAGGTCCCCAACATCCCCACGAGAGTCAGCCGTTCTTTCTGTGGAGTAGCTTTTAAAACTGATCGTTTCAGTTGTGACACAGCTCATCTTAAAGTAGCAGGAAGGCACACCCTGTTTAGAAAACTCTTTGTGATCCTCCGCACATAATGAGTTGTGCTGCACAGGAAGTCATTGTTTATCCTTGGCATGTTAGTGATACGCAATTTTTTAAAGAAAGCTATTCAATGAAGAAAAACTGACTGAAAATTGAAAAATTCTATGAAAGGTTATACATTGAAATTTTATAAACTAGGAATTGACAAAATATGAAATTGACGGATTTCATATCGTATTAGATGGTGAGGATGAGGAGTTTGGTGTTTTAAACGTGTGTTTAAAGCAGAAGGAAACAAAACCACGCCTTAATACTTCAGTACAAAGATGGAAGACAGCTAACTGATGTAGAATATAATTATCAAACTAATAATCGACATTCCCCTGATTCCCACCTGCCTACAATAGCTTCTAGCCTAGAAGCGGGTAATGCCACTCATTTCGTGGCGGATAGTCATGCTTTTGTCTGTGGTATTATTTGTGTTATAGCTGTTGTTGTAGCTGATATTTGCTAAGTTTGCAGCTGTTGGGCTCTCCCCATCTTAACACCCTGAGATCACCCAGAATCTGCACTCTGCTTCGCTCATCGGGCATTATTCTGTCATCATACATACACATTGGATGAGAAGTTTGGGTGTATGACTGCTTTCAAGTACCTCATCATTAAGAGGGTGATTCGTTTGTTTTCTTCAAACTTTGACATCTAAAAATAGGAACAAGGGATATCATTGGGTATGAAACAATTATTTCTGCATTGTGTACCTTGCTTACGACTCATCCTTACCTGTCTTTCATGAATGTAATCTGTTGGCTACACGTGGAAACCAAAATGTTTGTTTCTTGTCATTTTGAAAATTTTTGCGTGTCTTAGGCTACACTTCACAGACTACTTTCTATCTATCTATCTATCTGTCCCGTAGTCTGACGACCGTGGGGGCACCCTCAAAGACTCAACAACCAGTTCCCTCCATTCCTCTCTCTGTTCTGCCTTTCTCAGGGTTTTGTTGATTTCTAGGCCTGTCCATTCGCTGATGTTATCATCCCAGCTCTTCCTTGGTCTGCCTCTTCTTCTTCCTCCTTGGACAGTGCCTTGTAAAACTGTCTTTGCAAGTCCTTTGGATCTTGTGACATGCCCATACCATTTAAGTTTACGCTTTTTCACTATCATTAGAAGGTTCTCATAGGTTCCAATGGTTTGCTGGATTCTGTTATGTACGCTTTCGTTGCTTATGTGGTCTTTGTAGGGGATGCCAAGGAGTCTCCGAAAGCATCTCATCTCCACCGCCTGTACTCTTCTCTCCAAATCTGCAGTCAGGGTCCATGATTCACAGGCATACAGAAATATGGATATGACAAGGGAGCACATTAGTCTGATCTTGGAGATAAGTGAGATATTTTTATCTCTCCAGATGGTGTTTAGTTTTTAGTGTTTAGTCTTTTCGCAACACAAAAGTTGGTGTAGATGACGATCGAAGTTTTAATAGAAACCAATTCTTGTTCTTTGTTACGTTGTATTATGTTTACTTCTGCGACATTGTGACTATAATTAATCAATCTTTGAAGTGAACACATATAAATTAACTAGAAGCTTTGTAAACTCTTTTTTACATACGAAAAGGCGCAATTTCTGCATTTAGGCAACTGTAGGAATGTTATAAGTTTTTTGTTATTACTTTTCATTCTTAAAGTGTAGAAAACTGAAGCTTAACTTTTACAAACTAACGCAAAGACCTGCTGTTTTTATATGTGATTTTGTCCATACGTAGTAGGTTTTACATGGTAAGTTAACTGCAGAAAAAATAAAACAAAGCACATGAAACAGTTTTGAAGTTCTAAGGCTTCATTCTGTGTGTGTGCGTGTGCGTGTGTGCTTGCAGTGCAGTGTGTGTAATAAATGTGTTGATTTAGTCCACTCAGCAATGCAAGTTTAAAAACAACCTCGCTCTCCTTTAAAAGAAAAGGAAAAGCCTCTGAAGTCAGAGTATGGCTGCCTATGTGCGAGGTATTTAAAACAGTCATACACACAAACTTCTCATTCAGTGTACAATTTCAATCTCACAGTGATTCCCAGGTGTTGCTGCAAACTGTCCACACTTTTTTTTTCTACTGTTTACCGATACATTATAGCCGACTTATTAACTTTGTCCTTGTTATGGTTTTATCAATACATCTTTGTTTCCCTTATTTTCCATTCTTAAACGTGACATACCATTTTACTTTTATATCAGGTATTTCTTCCAATTAATAAAGAAAAGCTTCACACACCAAAATAACTATAACTATCTGACCAAGTAATAAATTATCCAGAGCAACAATGGCATCGAACCCTCTGCCAAACACTTGACACCAAACCACATTGTTTTATCCGCAAACGTAGAGTTATTTTACGGTGGGTTGTGCCGTTCAAAAAGCCAGACAAGCGTTGGGGAAAATCAGGAATGGCTTCTGGAGACTGATCTCAAGGTAATGGCCTGCAGAACAGACAGCTGTGCTGTCCAGTGCGTTGATAGCAACCTTTTACGCAGTGCGTGTATATGTGTGTAGTGCATGTGTGTATGTGTGTAGTGCGTGCGTGCGTGTGTGTGTGTGTGTGTATGTGTGTGTGTGCGGTGTGTGTGTGTGTGTGTGTGTGTGTGTGTGTGTGTGTGTGTGTGTGTGGTGCATGTGTGTGTGCGCGCGTTTGTGTAGGGGTGTGCCGTCCATCTTTCTACGTCCCTTTCTACATTTGCACTTGCATCTGTACACCACTTTGACACACGGCAACTTACTCTGCGTGAAATTCGGGCTGCTTTCCCCGGGGAGAGCGCGTCGCCACAAGTGCAGTTCCACCCTGTATTATTGTTTTCCCTGTCTGCATGTCTCCTCTCCCTAGAAAATGCTTTGGGTGAGATTAAAAAAGGCATAAAATTATTTTGCGCACACGATAAAACCTGTTCCACCTATTCGAAAGAGTAGGCCATTGATTGCTGGTGGGAGCGGGTGATAAACCACATGCGTGCTTGTTTATTATCCTCGATATTAAACTCTCTCTCTCTCTCTCTCCTCTCTCTCTCTCTCTCTCTCTCTCTCTCTCTCTCTCTCTCTCTCTCTCTCTCTCTCTCTCTCTCTTGTCTGGTATTGCATGATATCAAGCAAAAATACATGCCAATGAAGTAGAGAAAATCGTACAAAGATAACAGTTCTCTCCCATACTGTAGTCAGACTCGCTGGGCCTGACTTGTCAGGCGCTTAACGGCGGCGCAGCGCACTTTTGCTCATATGACAGACAACTATGGCTGCTGTCTAAACGTTCGAAGAAGAAGAAATAACTATAGAAGACAGCCAAATTGAGGTCGTGCGCAGACTAGCTTGACACTCGTGTAAAGCTGTTCAAACAGCAAACATCATGTTCTTGTTTAGACATCATCCCCGAAGTCGGAATGCAGCTACTTTAACTGTAGGTTTATATAATAATAAAAAAGAAAACGGTCGCCTACACAAACATCTCACCATTGGAGAACCTCGGAGCTTTAGCAGAGGAACGAAGAGAACAGTTCTGTGTCGCAGTTCTAGAGAGTGGCGGTTTTTGTTCTAATAAAAAAAAATAATGTATGGAATTTATATAGCGCTGAAAATAATTAGAAGAAGAAGAAGAAGAAGAACAAGAAGAAGAATGTATAGAATTTATATAGCGCTGAATCTTGTAAAGCAAAAAATCAAAGCGCTCATTTGTTGCTACTTAACTTTCTTTTTCCTGACTCCTTTACAGCGGTGCTTAGCTCAGCAGCCTGCATCAGGTTTGAACTCGGCCAATGACCGCTTTGAGAATACGTCATCTTACTCTCTCTTTCGGTCCGTCCGTCTGTCTGCCTATCTGTCTGTCTGCCTGTCTCTGTCTGTCTGTCTATCTGTCTGTCTGCCTGTCTTTCTGTCTCTCTCTGTGTCTGCCTATCTGTCTGTCTATCTGTCTGTCTACCTGCCTGTCTGTCTGTCTGTCTGTCTCTCTCTCTCTCTCTCTCTCTCTCTCTCTCTCTCTCTCTCTCTCTCTCTCTGAGAGGCACTTTATGTCCATACATAATGTCAAACCATATTTAATTTAAAGCTTTTCACGGATATTCATTTCAAAAGAATACCGGCTAATTCCGACAAGGTGTTTGAGATATGAAATGTTCACAAACCTGGTTACAGAATGCCATGAGAGCCTGATACATATCCTTTATGCGATAAATCAGCAGAAGATGAAACACGTTTTCGGTTTTTCTATAATTATCATGCAGCATTTATAACGATTTTACGTCAAAATAATCTATCCTCCAGAAAATTAAACTAGTCGTCCCAGTGCTTTTAGACTGTGTTTACTCCTTGTGTGCAGTAGTCCTGATATCATTTGCTATGTAACTTTACGCTGATTCTATGTAAAACTTAAATTAAGAGATTTTGGGAAGTCTAAAAATGATTTTTTTCTTTTCGTTTCCTTCCGCTAGTAGTTGTTATTTTCTGATTAAAATTTTAATTTCTATTTCTTTGTTACAAATACATTCTATTGTGAATTGGCTTTTAGCGCATACAGACCCCCCCCCCCCTTCCCTGCAAATGGACTCTATGAATAAATCATTTAAGAAAGTTACAGTTTAGAGCTCTGTGTGTGTGTGTGCGTGCGCGCGTGCATGCGTGCGTGTATGTGTATGCTTTAGACAATTCATATGCTTACTGTTCTCAGTGGAAACTTGTGACTCCAGTGAAAACAAAAATCATGGTATTCGGCCGCAATAGATCTCGTAACACGTTTACGTATGGTGGAAAAGCGTTGGAAGTTGTTCATAGCTTTAAATATTTAGGAATTGACTTTAGTAAGAGTGGTAGTTTTGAAAAATGCCAAAAATGCTTATGATAAAGCTACTTAAGTTATGTTTTAGTTTGATAAGGACTGCAAAGCAAAAAGAACTACCTTTACATGTGACACTTGATTTATTTGATAAAATCGTTGTACCTGTTTTGTTGTATGAATGTGAAATTTGAGGATATGAAAACCTAACAATAATTGACAAGTTTCTGTTAAGATTTTTAAAGTATATTTCTCGTTTAAAGCATACAACGTTAACTTCGCTAGTATATGGAGAAACGGGCAGATATCCTTTGTCTATTTTGGTCTCTGCTCGAATGGTTTCTTTCTGGATGCAGCTGCTTGACATCCAGTCTGAAAAGCTATCGTCAAATGTTTATCAGATGTTGAAAGATATATACCTGACACATCTTTGATTCAATCTTCATGGCTAAATAAGATACAAAATATTTTAGTACAAAGCAGATTGGATTGTTTGTGGGAGAGACAGTTTTGTTCAAGTATTCATTCTACAAGTTCACATATCAAAGCCTTCTTAATAAAAATTTTTGTTAATGAATGGAGAACCGAGCTGTGGAATAATAGTGGAAGCCTTTATTATAAAAACTATAAGATTGATTTTGGTATGGAAAAATATATAACTTGTCTACCAGATGTATATGTTTACGCTCTTATGAAGTTTTGTTGTAGCTGTCACAAGCTTCCTATTGAGGTTGGACGTTTCCATCATATACCAAGGGAAGAAAGAATATGTTCAAAATGCAATATGTCTGTTTTAGTGGATGAATTTCATTTTATCATGGAATGTCCCCACTTCAAACATTTACAAGATTTTATTTCCCGACATTTTCTTCAACCTATGTCCAATTATAATTTTTGTAGGCTAATGAAATGCAAATCTCGAAAACTTCTCCTGTCGCTCTCAAAATTTATCAAGTTTGCGGATATTTCTTGAAATTTCAATTCTCTTTCACAAGTGTAGGTATGTCTTTTAAAGAAATGTGTATTCTTAAAAATAGTATTGAATCTTTAATACTGTTTGCGTATCATTATGCTATGAACTCTTGCTTGTCAGTTCTTCTTAGTTTTCCTATTATTTTGGGGTGTATTGCTGTTAGGTATATTCTCCTGTTCGGTTTGTTTGTAACCCTCCATACCCCCTACCCCAAAAGGGGTGAAAGGAATGAAATCTTGAATCTTGTGTATCACGCACGTGCACGCGCGCACGCGCATCTGCATGCTCATACATATAGTCATTCATACCGCCGCCAAGTCGTCCTTTCTCGGGTCATTTCCCTGCCGTCCTCTTTTGTTTCAGAAAACTGTGGAGGAGGTATTCTTAAAAATAGTATTGAATCTTTAATACTGTTTGCGTATCATTATGCTATGAACTCTTGCTTGTCAGTTCTTCTTAGTTTTCCTATTATTTTGGGGTGTATTGTAGTAAATCACATTTTTATTTCTATAAAAAGAACTTTTAATGGAGCGGCACCAAGGCTAAGGCTGCATACGTCAAAAGTAGTGTGCTGTTGGTGTTGTGGCACGTGCTTGACACCCCTTCCACGTGAGGGAGAGGCACGTGTCCCTGTCCCCTTCAGCCGCGGCAACCCAGCCCCTGTTTCAGTCCTGGGCAACACAGCCCCTGTTTCAGTCCTGCAACACAGCCCCCTGTTTCCATCCTGGGCAACACAGCCCCCTGTTTCAGTCCTGGGCAACACAGCCCCCTGTTTCAGTCCTGGGCAACACAGCCCCCTGTTTCAGTCCTGGGCAACACAGCCCCTGTTTCAGTCCTGGGCAACACAGCCCCTGTTTCAGTCCTGGGCAACACAGCCCCTGTTTCAGTCCTGCAACACAGCCCCCTGTTTCAGTCCTGGGCAACACAGCCCCCTGTTTCAGTCCTGGACAACACAGCCCCCTGTTTCAGTCCTGGGCAACCCAGCCCCTGCTTCAGTCCTGGGCAACACAGCCCCCTGTTTCAGTCCTGGGCAACACAGCCCCCTGTTTCAGTCCTGGGCAACACAGCCCCTGTTTCAGTTCTGCAACACAGCCCCTGTTTCAGTCCTGCAACACAGCCCCTGTTTCAGTCCTGCAACACAGCCCCCTGTTTCAGTCCCGGGCAACACAGCCCCTGTTTCAGTTCTGCAACACAGCCCCCTGTTTCAGTCCTGCAACACAGCCCCTGTTTCAGTCCTAGGCAACACAGCCCCCTGTTTCAGTCCTGGGCAACCCAGCCCCTGCTTCAGTCCTGGGCAACACAGCCCCCTGTTTCAGTCCTGGGCAACACAGTCCCCTGTTTCAGTCCTGCAACACAGCCCCTGTTTCAGTCCTGCAACACAGCCCCTGTTTCAGTCCTGCAACACAGCCCCCTGTTTCAGTTCTGCAACACAGCCCCCTGTTTCAGTCCTGCAACACAGCCCCTGTTTCAGTCCTGGGCAACACAGCCCCCTGTTTCAGTCCTGGGCAACACAGCCCCTGTTTCAGTTCTGCAACACAGCCCCCTGTTTCAGTCCTGCAACACAGCCCCTGTTTCAGTCCTGGGCAACACCGCCCCCTGTTTCAGTCCTGGGCAACCCAGCCCCTGCTTCAGTCCTGGGCAACACAGCCCCTGTTTCAGTCCTGGGCAACACAGCCCCTGTTTCAGTCCTGGGCAACACAGCCCCCTGTTTCAGTCCTGGGCAACCCAGCCCCTGCTTCAGTCCTGGGCAACACAGCCCCTGTTTCAGTCCTGGGCAACACAGCCCCTGTTTCAGTCCTGGGCAACACAGCCCCCTGTTTCAGTCCTGGGCAACACAGCCCCTGCTTCAGTCCTGCAACACAGCCCCTGTTTCAGTCCTGGGCAACACAGCCCCCTGTGTCAGTCCTCGGCAACACTGGCAATGCACTGCTGGCCTTCAAGTTAAGGCCAAGACCCGTGCATACGTGGTTTGAGTGTACACGCGCATGAGCTCACGTGTGCGCACACGCACGCATACATACATACGCACACATATTCACAAACGCATATGCCTACCACGCATATGTGCGCATGCATTGCTGCACATACACATGCATCCTGTCGCCGTGTGTCTTTTTCTCTCTCCCTCTCTCTCTGTCACTCGTTTTTTCGATATTTCTGTATGTCTCCTCTATAGCCCTGTGTGTCTGTCTGTCTGTATTTGTATATGTATGTATTCATATCTCTTCTATCGTTTGCATGCACTATCTGAAGATCCATTCCTTTCACATGAATATACACTCTTACAAAAGTATAATGTAGGCATACACACATACATGCGCACGCATACACATACACACATGCATACGTACATGCAGGCTTGCGTGCACACACACACACACACACATACATACGCGCGTGCGCGCACATCCACGTGTCACCGCACGCTGCAGGAAACACACATTTTACAGCACAAGACTAAAAGAACGGGAAGAGATTTCCACAGTTGCCGGGTTCACGTTTCTCTCCATAAAACCTGGACCTGCTTTAAACCTGTAGATGTCTTCATGAAACACACGTGCTATAGCGGAAACACAAGGTCTTTTCCTTTTTTTCTAAAATGGACTCCAACAAAGAGAGAACGAATCTAAGATATCACCTTTGCGATCTGCATTAACACATAAAAATCCCTGAAAAATCAACAAGAAAACAAACACCCCCCCGTCTACCACATCACACCTTACCCCCTTCTCATCCCAATCATATGAAAAATGTATGTTGTGAAGTTAATCAAAGCCTCTCCTGATGTTTTGATCGGTGAACATTTTGAAGATTGGGTGCTGAGAACACCGCAGGTGTGCAACGAATTTTAAATAAGGTAAAAATTAACTTCCAACGAAAAACGTGAGTGACAGCAACAAAAAAATGAAAAATCAACTGAAAATAAACAGAACAGAACAGAATGAACACAACCTTCTTATATTTCAGAATCCAGCGAAAAAAGAGAGCAGTATCGTGTGTTTTTTAAGGGAAATAATTTGTGAAAAGAAGTCTAGATGTAGCTTTCTGTTTCTTCTTCTTCATCTTATTCAGCATTCTTCCCCTTAAGATTTATTCTTTTCCACATTTCTTCTTCCTCACATTTCTTCTTTTCGATCTTCATCATCATCTAATCTTTCGTTTTTTGTCTTATCAAAACATTACTCAACATAATGCATGGTCATGGACAGATTAATAATAATAATATATGGAATTTATATAGCGCTGAATCTTGTAAAAAACAAACAAATCCCATGTCATATAATTATAGCCTATGTCAGTTTTAGTTACTGTTGTGTCCCGTATAATATCATTCCATAAACACATGACAGTTCTCCGTCAGTTCTTTATATTCTGTTATAAACTTTTTTTTTTCTTTCTCTTCGTCCCCTTCCCCCTCTACACACACACACACACGTACATCCAGGTAGAGGCAGACAGACGGACAACAGACGACAAACACACACACAGCAGATCCAGTGCAAAAGTGTCACTGTTTGCGTGAAAACCCCCACACGCGTTACATCACAGTAGCTAAACCGGAGAGCGAAAAGCAAACTTCAGCAACAACAAAAACCCAAACCAAACCCAGTGAATAGGGAGCAGCAACCTTTCCCCTGAAATCAATTTAACAGATTCCCGACGGTGCAGGCAAAACCTCGAGCGGCGCTGTCGACTTTTAATTCGTAATATCACCCCTCAATTTGCATAGTTGAAGTGTACACGTGCGTTTGTCAGCGCGTGTGTGTATGCACGTGAGGACGAGTGTGAGCGTGTATGTGTCTGAAGACAGGCGTAGATTATAATATATATATAAATTCCATACATCATTATTATTATTATATACGCGTGTTGAGGCAAAAGTGTGCAGAGGCAAATACACGTGCGTGATTAGCTCATGTTTGTGTTTGTATGCGTGACTGCAGAGACACGTGTAACTCTGCTTATCTGCCCGTTTCCGAGTCTCTTTGTCTATATTTAAAAAAACCCGTAACAATCAACATAATCATACTCGGCAGTATTCTTCTTTGTCGAACGCTCAGACAACAACTACTGTTGTCTATTATGAGCCAAAAATGCGTTGCGCTGCGGTTAAGCGCCTGGCAAGTCAGGCTCAGCGCATCCGACTTCGGCATGGGAGAGAATTATTTTTTCAGTTTTTTGGAAAAAAAAGGGGGGAGAATGGACCAACAAGGCAGAAAATAGAAAAGAGATGACAGGAAGAAAAGGAACAAGGCATAAATAAAGAGAGAGAGAGAGAAGAAAGAGAGAGAGGAGAGAGAGAGAGAGAGAGAGAGAGAGAGAGAGAGAGAGAGAGAGAGAGAGAGAAAGATGGAAGTCCTAGCACAAGATTTCCATAATTTGGTGATGCTATTTATAACGAAAGATCCTGGCATTCCCACAGGGGAAACTGGCATTATCATTATCCTCATGACCATGCAGTAGTATCAGGGATGTTGGAAACGTGTTGCAATGATGATCCTTACCATCAGCACACCTGAAAACTACCGTTACCACACACACTGGATGAGAACTTTTGTGTGCAAGACTTCTCAGGTGTATCGCCTTTTAGGCAGCCATACTCCGATTTCAGGCGACTTTTCCCCTCCTCTTAAAGGAGATTGCAGGTTGATGAGCAAACTGCTTGTGAGGGATGATGACAAACGATTTCAACATAATTTTAGAATATAACCCAACTTCTTTATCCTTCTTACTCTTGGAGCTCCAAAGTTGACTCATTGTGAGATAAAGCGTAGCAACCCTTTTGCCTGCCACGAAGCTAGCCACAGTCCATCTTTGGGGATTCAACGTTTAATAAAGGAAAGCTCTCAAGAAACCACGTTATTATCACCATTGAACAGAAGAAAAGACAAACGGCAGGGTAAACAAGGGAGAGATCTGCCGAGACCCCGGGTATGCCACACAACCGACATGAACTGAGGAATTGGGTTAACAGCTCTTTTTCACAGTGCTCCAGTGATTCCCAATAGCGCTCCAGATAAAGAAGAAGAAAAAGGATAAGAACTTCCGGGCTGCATGTAATTCTAAGCCAGCCAGTGTGATGGAAACCTCAGCATAAGGAAAATATATTGAAAAAGGTAAAAATGTTGTACTTAGGAGCTCCGTGCATCTATCTCTAGACCAGTCACTATGATGGAGAATTCAAGATGAGGGAAAAAAATGTATAATAATTATGAACTTAGAAGCTCTATGCAATTCTAGACCCATTACCTTTGTGGAGAAATTCAGCATGAGGAAAAAATGTACACGAACTTAGGTGCTCTATGCAGACCTAGACCGGTGACTGTGGATGAGAATTCAGCTTAAGGGAAAACAATGTCTCATGGAAGTCCATGCAATTCTAAACCAGTCACTGAGGCGGGAAATGTATCACTGGGTTGCTGCTGTGCTGCTGGCTCCGGCATCAATTCTCCTCTGCTGTTTCTGCCGTTTGCCTACGGTCCACCTGCCGCTGCAATCAACACTTCTCAGCTCTCAGAAAAAAAACCCTGGGTCTGACTCTACATGAAACATTGAATGCAAAATACATTACATCTTTCTCACCTTTCAGGTGCTAGGTTAGTTCTGGTTGTTTGTGTTCTTGTTGCTACTGGAGAATTAACCGTAGGCGACTTGTTGACTTGACTGCTTGTAATAAACAGGAAATCTTGGCAAGCTGTTCATTTGATCAATATCATTTTGATATAACGTGAATATAAAACTGTTCCACAAATATAAAGTAGCGAAAGAAAATAGAGTATCATTTTGGTTGCGTTGAAATACTGTGTTATATACGTCAGTCTCCCTTGAGGAGGGAAAGCAGGGACATTCATGGTGGATGTCTTTTACTCAAAATATTACCGTTATTCTTTTACTCAAAATCTTACCATCCATTGTTCTTTTACTCAAAATCTTACCGTTGTTCTTTTACTCAAAATCTTACCGTTGTTCTTTTACTCAAAATATTACCGTTATTCTTTTACTCAAAATCTTACCATCCATTGTTCTTTTACTCAAAATCTTACCGTTGTTCTTTTACTCAAAATCTTACCGTTGTTCTTCTACTCAAAATCTTACCGTCGTTCTTCTACTCAAAATCTTACCGTTGTTCTTCTACTCAAAATCTTACCGTTGTTCTTTTACTCAAAATCTTACCATTGTTCATTTACTCAAAATCTTACCGTTGTTCTTTTACTCAAAATCTTACCGTTGTTCTTTTACTCAAAATCTTACCGTTGTTCTTTTACTCAAAATCTTACCGTTGTTCTTTTACTCAAAATCTTACCATTGTTCCTTTACTCAAAATCTTACCGTTGTTCTTCTACTCAAAATCTTACCGTTGTTCTTTTTACTCAAAATCTTACCGTTGTTCATTTACTCAAAATCTTACCGTTGTTCTTTTACTCAAAATCTTACCGTTGTTCATTTACTCAAAATCTTACCGTTGTTCTTTTACTAAAAATCTTACCGTTCTACTCAAAATCTTACCGTTGTTCATTTACTCAAAATCTTACCGTTGTTCTTTTACTCAAAATCTTACCGTTGTTCGTTTACTCAAAATCTTACCATTGTTCTTTTACTCAAAATCTTACCGTTGTTCTTCTACCCATAATCTTACCGTTGTTCTTTTACTCAAAATCTTACCGTTGTTCTTTTACTCAAAATCTTATCATTGTTCTTTCTTTTACTCAAAATCTTACCATTGTTCTTTTACTCAAACTCTTACCGCTGTTCTTTTACTCAAACTCTTACCGTGTTCTTTTACTCAAAAATCTTACCGTTTTCTTTTACTGAAAATCTTACCAACGTTCTTTTACTCAAAATCTTACCGTTGTTCTTTTACTTATTACTCAAAATCTTATCGTTGCTGGAACCTCAGAACTCTAGCCGAGGAACGAAAAAACAGCTAGTTTAAGCTGTTCAGAAGTGGGGAGGGAAGGAGGGAGATAGCAAAGTGGTTAGATCGTGATTTGACAGCCTGGGATCGAGCCCATGTTTGAGCCACAACCAACGTCACCAGTTCAAGGGGAGTTTCCCTCCAGAGTTATCATCAGTGCAGACTCCGCTTTCCCTGAAACCCCTTTGCATGAGACCATAAACTGAGGTCTCGTGTGCAAACGCACGAAGAACATCTTACGCGTACGTTAAAGCCCGCTCTACCTTTGGGGAGCATAGGCTGCTCGTGCTGGTGTGAGCGAATGACGAGACAACACATTTAAATACCGCGTGCACATTGGCGTCATGTTTAGACATCATCCCCGAAGTCGGGATGAGGCTGCCTTAACAGTAGACAAATAAGGTCGCATACACAAAACATTCTGAACATGGAAGCTCTAGCCGAGGAACAATAAAAACAACCTTCAAAACAAACACTAAAACAAGTTAGAAACGGCTTTCCTTTACAAAATAGTTTCTGTAATCTTCGAGCTTGAATAATTATGTTTTCCTTTTACCTGTGGTGAACTGTCTGAATTGTATGCGTCCCCCTAGGTCGGAATGCAGCTGCCTTCAGGAGGGACAGAAATGGTCGCATACGCCAAATCTCACCATTGGTGAACCTCGGAGCTCTAGCCGAGGAACGAAAAAAAAATCGTCTGCGTAAGCTTGTCCTCTCAAAAGCCAGAGGAGGTTCTAGACAAATCAAAGGCTTCGCCTACTGTAACCGTATGTTTGATCACACGACTCTTGTTAAAAATAAAATTAATGTGAAGTAGCTACAATTCCTTATTTGACATGTATTAGCAACACTTAGTCTTTCTGTTGTCTCAGATTCTATATTCCGAAATGGATCGTACATATTCCAAAATATGTAAGCTGTAGTAGGTAGTTTTACATTCTGCGGCCATTCTTTGTAAAGGATTTCAGTCGTAACTGGTCATTTCTGTTTCTTCTGTCAAACAGCAACTATAATTATTATTGTCTGTCCTATGAGCGGAAGTGTGTTGTGCTGCCGTCAAGCGCTCGACAAGTCAGGCCCAGCACATCCAACTTCGGCGTGGGATACAAAATCGTTATCTGACCAGCCGCCATGGCGCAGTGGTTAGCGCCTTGGGTTACGGACTGGAAGGTCGCGGGTTCGAATCCCATAAGAGTCATAGGGATTTTTCGGACTCCGGCCGGCTCCTACCCAGAGTGAGTGTGCTGTGGGCTCAGTGGGAAGACTGGGACCACACAGTCGAGCTTCATCCACTTAACGGATGCGAGTTTGAGAGTGTTGCTCAAATTACCTGACCAACACTGCAGGTGTCTGTACTCTCGGGCCCGGTTGACGCCGGATATATTATGATAGTAAGCGTAGAGTACAGCCCTGTCAAGTAGTCTCAAAGCATATGCACTTCCACAGCAGCATCATTACGTCATCCTCATTGTCATTGATCATCATGCAATTAAAAAAAATTGCCTCTGATTCGGTGGTCCCAGTTTCTCTGGTCTCATGGTGGCCTCAGATTCGGTTTGCCCATACACTTCTGTGCCTGTGGTGAGTTTGTGTCAAAGCCTTTGGGGTTGGAGGTTTGCAGGGGACGGTTGTTGGAGGGACGTTGTGGTGGTTGCTACCTCGGGTGGGCAACTCACTCAGTCTGGCTCCGCGACTGAGCTAATACTGTCGTTAGTAGGGGGTTTAGTAGGTGGTGTCCTGCGTATGTTAGCTCAGAACAGGCACCACTGAACACCGCCAAAGTGACCCAGCAGCAGTGCAGGGCCCCTCTGGCTGGTGGCCCCACGGCGGCCTTTATAGTGATTGGCTCCCTGTGGACCTCCGACTCTGAGGATGAGACATAACAAACCTAGGTATGGTTGTGGCGGGGAGATTGGATTGAGCGGCGTGGGAACAGCAGGACGGGGGACGTCACAGAAGATGAGGCAGCAAAAAAAAAAAAAAAAAAAAAAAAAAAAAAAAAAAAAAAAATCGTTATCTGCAAGTCTTTCTGGAAAAAATGGAGAAGAATAGACCAAAAGGGCTGAAAATACCAAAAGGAAAATAAAGGAATCTGGCATAAAAAATGGGTGGCGCTGCTCTTGTGGCGACACGCTTTCCACGGGGAGAGCAGCCCGAATTTCACGCAGAGAAATCTGCCGTGACTTAAAGTGGTATAAATAAATAAAATAGATAAAGAAAGGGATAGAAAAGAGGGAATTCCGAGCACAGAACTTGCAGAACGTGGGGATTCTATTTACACAGACAGGCCCCCGACATCCTCACGGGGGAAAGTGATCATTCAAATTCGTTGATTGTGAAGTCTTTCCCTATGACTGACATTGTTTGGTTCCCCAGGAATGGCAGAAGTGAAGGATTGAAACACTTGGAAAGAGGAGTTTCTTCTCTGAAAAGTTTCTTCTGGTGGTTACAGTGAAGTATTCGTGATCTGCTGGCCCAGGTTTCGAATCTCGTTCAAGAGGATTTTTCCTCTGGAGTTAACATCAGTGCCGACTCCATTCTCCCCAAAAGACTATAAACCGAGATCCCGTGTGCGAACGCACACAGAACATCTTTCGCACACGTTAAAACCCGTTCCGCTTTTCGGAAGAGTATGCCATTGTGTGCCCGTGGGAACGGATTACAAAATTGGCAAAACTACACACACACACGGGGACTGGATGAAAAAAGCACATGAGTGCTTATTCCATTATCCTCAAAATAAAATAAAGAATAAAAAAGAACAAACCCTTTCCTTCCTTTCCCCCAAGGTCAGAATGTTGGAGTCATAGCTTTGGTACCTGGTGGGGTAACTGTGCAGGCGGCACGCGCTCATGCACCGCGTGAAGAAGTGAGCGCCTGTGTACAACTATAGCTATGTCTAGATTGCCAATGCTATGGTAATGTAATGTTTTTACAAACATGCGGCTAGTGTGTGCGAGAGATTTTTTAAAAATTGAAATTCTCCATGCCCCAAGAGGGGTCAAAGGCAAATTAAATCTTGAATTTAGAGTGCGAGTGTGTGTGTGTGTGTGTGTGTGTGTGCGCGCGCGCGCGCTTGAACGTGTCCGTAAATACTTGCGTGCACGCATGCATGCATGTGTGTGTGCACGTGCATGCATATTACGTGTTTGCATGCGTATGTACATACAGCGTGCGCGCACATGTGTATGGTTGCACTCATGAACCAGAAGGTAGAAAGTGTTAATGACAGCTTTTCTGCTTACGCGCGCGTGCGTGCGCGCGTGTCCGTGTCTACCGACTCTACAGTTAAAACACGATCTCAACCAGACTAAACATGAACACGATCCAAACACTTTCCCTCAATTCCAGTCATTACTGTTTCCATCGGCGGAATCGGCAGCTTGACATTTCCTGAAGCTGGCTTCACCTCTGCCGAATGTGTGCTGCCGACTTCTGGCCGACTTCTTTCTTAACTTCTCGAGAAGTTGCCAGGGCGCACGTGTGGTGTCGTTAAGTGGGTCTTTCGTCCTTAACTGGCACGACAAACATTCAACAGTGTGAACACGGTCCAAAAATAAAAGGAAATTATTTTTATGTTGCCTAGCACATTACTTCGATACTAACACAGACGATGATCAAAAATAACGACCGTAAAACAAAAATATTACTTTAATAAAAAATAAAAAAAGAGTCGAGATTGTGACCGTTCAACGCCACTCACCTTTACCAGAAAAATCCAATTCAATTCAATTCATTTCAAACACTCTATCATCTCAGAGACAGAGGAATTCAAGAAAGTTTGAGGTTTGAGGCGATTCACGCGCTTGTTTGTTTTGCGATTTGTTGTCAATGCCTTGACGGTTCAGCGGGGAAAGGACAGGACCAGAGAAGTGCAGGCATTACAACATGATACCAACACATTCAAGTCATTTGCTGGGGAAAAAAATCCTTGACCTTGCTCTGGTTTCCGGTCATTTAAAGACGCGGTACGTTTCCGTTCTACATTCACTTTCCAGACCGCGGGAGACAGTTTCAGCTGAAACTATCAGGCTTGTCCACTTTACGACAAAAACCAATTTATGACATTATCCACAACGCTAAATTGTTCATTGTGCTTAGTAGGAAAGTAAGTGATTTGAACTACTCGAAGCAATTAGTCCTTGAAAAGACAACAAAATTAAAGAGCAAAGGGGAAAGTATTAACTAAAATCAGTAAAGCAAAATAAAAAATATCCCACAACCAAAACAAAAAAATAAACCTGGAAGTAATCATAAAATGCATATCAGACTCGAATAGTCACATATAATCCCATTATTCAATGTAAATTAATGTTTTTTCTTCATTTTTAAACTACTTTTACCCTGTAATAAGTAACATTTTCTTTATCACCAAGTGGCAAACTTAAAACGGTCTGAATGTTTAATTGAACCTGCTCATTTTCTCTTGAAAGTTTTCAAGAAGACATTAAAATCGTGGAATGTGTATGCGTGGGTATATGCGCGCGCGCGTTTGTGTGAGAGAGATGGGGTAAAAGAAGACTAGTGAAGAATGCGTTGTATGTATCCGCTCGTGCGTGTGTATGTGTGTACAAGAGAGGATAAGGGAAGATGAGCAATGCTTGAAGCATAGAAAAAAGGGATTGTGTGTGCGCGCATGCGTGATTGGTAGGGGGGGGGGGGGGAAGAGATTAGTATGAAGAGAGAATGCACAGATAAATGTGTATGCATCTGTGAGCTTGTTAACATTCTGCATTTGTAAACACGTAACTCACGAAGAGAACACTTTAACAAAGACCTCGGGCATATTTTAATTTTGGTTTCATGATTTTACAGTTTTGACAATGTTTTAAAACACAACTTCAAGTTTCATTGTGTTTACTTCAGCTGCCAGCCGGCTACCCAACCCCACTCTTTTTGGCTGAAAGGGGGGGGGGGTAGGCTTTTCCCAATGCTCTGACCAGCAGTGACACAGTGACCAACCCACTGACTTTTGTTTGCTTTTCAATTCTCACACCCTCATTATCTCAGACTTCAATGATGTGTACATTCCAACACGCTTTAAAAACACAGAAGTGACAAAAAGCTTCTCGATTCCAGTCACGTTATCTTTGCAGCCAGAAAGCACGGACATCCTCAATGAATAGGTGCAAAACATCAGCTTGTAAGTTGTAAGTAGAAAAGTACAAGGAGTTGTGCAAAGCTTGTATTGTTTCAGGAATGTCATTTGAGTAGTCAGGTGCCAGCGGTGTGTGCTCACCACATTCCCTAAAGGTTTTAAGGTATTATTGTCTCAGGTACCAAGCAAAACCGTTGACTAGGAAGTTCACAAATGGATAGGTTACAGAAATGATCCAAGCCATGTCCTTCAGGTTGTTAGGAACAAAAGCTAACAAAGGCAACAGGCTACATACTTCATTTGAAGGTGAAAAATGTGACTACTACTTGGAATGGTTACATGTAAGCAAACTTCAAGCCTCCGAAATAAATGTTGAAACATCCAAGTAAAAAAGAAAAAAATCGGTGAACATTTAAGTTTAAAAGCATCTTGGGTTTCATTCAAAATTTAATGTTTGGAAAAAAAACAAGGAGAAAATCATTGTTGGTCACACTTAAATAGCCAAGCAACCCAATGGTGGAAAAGAAACCACACAAAAATGCATGTTCCTTAGTTGGGGTCTGGAAAAGCCCCAAGGCAGGTAACATCATGAAAAATACAGTCACTTCCCACTTTACAATGTCAGGCTAGGTTGGGATAATAAACTATAGGTAAAGTGGGAATTGCAACAGTTGACAATACCTACAAGAAAAAGCACACTTTGTGACCACCACGTCAAACCGAGTACATAAAAGCCAAGAATGAAAGGAACACAAGATTTTGGTAATTAAGTCAAAGAAAACTGTACTAAACGATTCAAAATAAAGATTTGACCAACAAGAAAAAAACTGGTAAAGGCAAGTGCTTTAGATATAATATTAGCTGACCATCTTCAATCTTTGCTAACATTTTTCTTCTACTTAAACAAAGTGATTTCAAAACAAAAAGCCACTAATACATGGAGTATATGAACAAAGTGAATTAAAGCAAAAAGCCACTAATACATGGAATATATGAACAAAGTGAATTAAAGCAAAAAGCCACTAATACAGCGAGTATATGAACAAAGTGTATTAAAGCAAAAAGCCACTAATACATGGAGTATATGAACAAAGTGAATTAAAGCAAAAAGCCACTAATACATGGAGTATATGAACAAAGTGAATTAAAGCAAAAAGCCACTAATACATCAAGTACTTGGACAAAGTGATTCTAAGGAAAAAAAATCCAGGAATACAGCATATGACTGGACATAGTGTTTTAAGTAAACATTAAGCATAAAGCATGTTCTTATCATCATCATCATCATCAGACCCGTGACCTTGGCGGTCGTGGGGGAGACGTGAAAGACGATGCCGTGGTAAGCCTCCTCCATCCATCTCGGTCCTCGGCTCTGCGCAGTAGTGCCGAGTCATTCATCCTGGTCCATTCTCTGATGTTGTCCATCCATGACTTGTTCTGTCTTCCCCTCCTTCTGCCACCTTCGAGTGTTCCCTGCAGTACTGTTTTGGGCAGAGTGTTGTGGCGGGTGACGTGGCCGAACCATGTCAGCTTTTTCTTCTTGACGATGGTGAGAAGGGGTTCCTGTAGACCTGCCAGCCGTGTTATTTGACTCTTGACAAATTCATTGGTCTTTCGTTCTCTCCAGGATATGCCCAGTAGTTTTCTATGGCATTTTGTTTCGAATGACTGGATTCGCTTTGCTGTTTCAGAATTGAGAAGTAATAGAAGAACTGTACAGTAAACATTTTTCATGGCAACATTATTACGCTTGTCAAAAACATTCTAGCCTGCACAAAACGCAGAATTTTAATAAGTAAATAAAAGAGAAAATACATCACTTCATCAAAACTACGCTCAGTATTTCCATATCTTATCCCACCAAGAACAAACATTTCATAAATAAGGATTTACAATTTTATTAAGAAAGGAAAACTAAATTGTACCATTTATTAATATTCTCTGCTCATCTTTCCATAGAAACATTTGTCATCCTTCCAACTGTAAACATGATTACAGGATAGCGATATTTCCAAATGCGTTCGATTGATAAATCCAAACAAAAAGCAAAAATACCCCTCCCTCCCCCCCCCCAAAAAAAAAAAAATCATTGAGATTGAGCAACCTGATAACTAGCCACTTTCTACTTTCCTATCACAAACTTGCTATCAGCAAATATGATTTCAAGGCTGTTGTATTTTACAAAGTTATTACCCTCCATAATTATAAGGAGCATACAGCTATTTAAAGCACCATCTTTTCTTAAGTTTTTCTTCTGCCTTGGGACCAACACCCAGGATAGACAAATCTCAAAAGGAGGAAAGCAAAACATTTTATAAAAACACTTTTCATCTCCATGAGAATTGTTTTTTCGAATAAAAGTATATTTTATTTTTAATCTGATAATTTTTTTAAGGAAAAGTGTATTTCTCCATAGCAATACCTTACAACAACAAAAGTTTTTTTTTTCTAAATCAAGTCCAACAAAAAACTGCGACTCACCAAACCTTTTTTTCTAGCCCTCCTCGTTAATAAGCGACCAAACAAAACCATCCTGCCAACAACAAATGTGACTACATCAGTTCTATTCAAGTGGTTGATCTAATCCTGCAAAAAGAAATCCAAAACCAATCAAAACACGTTTTAAAAGAAACATACCAATTGTCCATGACTCATATTTATCATCTTGTCAACATGATCTTAGGAACATTTATGAATAAATATAACATGATAGAACAAAAAAGAAAGAACATAAGCCATATGATTAATCCTTTTCTCTATACTGCATTTCTTTAGCCAACAACAAAGTTGATTTTAGGGCATCAATATTATAGATAAATAAGTATTAAAATACATTTTCCAGCACAACCACAATGGGGGGGGGGACTAAATCCCAGCATTAACAACAATGACCATGAATTTAGAGATGTAGTGCTTGGGTACAATTATCTGATTGAGGAAAAAAATCAAAGCAAAAACATCAGTTGTCCCTTCTTCCAAATTTCTATTGCTTTAAACAATTCTTTAAGTAGGACTTACCCCTACTTTCTTCCAACAACTTTTATATTTGCGCATTCCCCCCCCCCCCCACACCCCCAAAAAAGCATACATGTAAGTAATACATTTTTTGTGCAGGTTGCTGTAAAATCTCTGATGGCACACACATGAAAGACCAGTTGCACAGACCTGTCCTGCCTATGGCGTAAATCACCCCTACTAGGTTCACCCTACACTGAAGCAGACAAAAGCAGCCGAGGGCTTTCCAGGAAAGTTTAGGTGCACTCACTATTTACTTATTTCTACCACTGCAGAACAGTCTTGCTCTTTCCTCCTCTGCCTCTGACCTGAACACGCACTTCTGCCCCTCGTCATCCACATCTTTTCTTTTATGTATAAGCTCCTACTTTTCTTGCATCTAGAAATAAATAATGCAAACATGCTTTTGCCTCCCTCCTTTTGCCTCTCCTGTATTTCCTCTTTATCATTGACCTGTGCATACATCTTAACCTTCCTTTGTAGACATATAGTCTATTTCTTTACTTGAATCTCTCAAATAACTTACAACCCTGCTTCCCATACAAACTCCATACCCCTGTAGCCCTCACCCCTCTCACAGACCAACCCCCAATTCCCCTTTTCACATCTGTTGATCCTCCTCTGTATCATCTCATGTCAAGAAAGTAGCCGACTGCCTGGCTTCCCCCTCCCCATGCCATGCACCTTCAAACATTCCCTCTGTATTATAGCATTATCAGAACCACCTGCCTGGATACCTTCTTCCCATTTCACACACCCTTAACCCATCCCCCTTCTCTCCCATTTCTATAGACTCATCCCTTACCTCCATGCGTTCTACTCCTATATAAAAGATGGACGGCCCTAGTCCTCTCTGCACACATCCTTGATCATCTCTCTTCACCACGTTCTTACAGATCAGAACCTGCACCATACTCACCCACCCCCAATCCGACACCCCTGCTTTTTCCCTGAAATACCCGTTTCTCGCCCCTCCTAGCTGAAGAAATTCCGATATCTCTACCATTGTGTTCATATACCACAGTGTCCACTTGATTTTGTGTTTTCATGCCAGTTAGAATTTGGTTTAGTATAAGGGTTAGGGTGAGAGTTTAGTATCATGCCAAGTGTTGACGGTGTGTTGTATGTATGTAAGTATGTGGACACCATGGCACAAAAACGCGTCGGTGGAGTTCTCAGTTATAAATTACCACTCCAAACGAAGAGTGGACTTCTTGCGATTCTCGATATGCCAAGAATAAGACTAAGTCCATAGCCTTTTTGGATTGTTTTGAGAACGGATTGCACTCCAATTTTCTGTTATAAGTTCTCTCAAATGAAATCATGTCAATAACGCACTTTTCCCTTATATGGAGCCCTTTCTATTCCTACTGAACCACATTTTGTATTTTACCCTCTTCTCTGGAACATTTGTAAACACCTATTTGACGCTATACCTGTAGACATCTCCCCTCAATTACTACCCCCTTGTCCTAAACAAGCCTTTTTAACTACCCTACAAATACCTGTAAACTCCCCCATACCCCTCCCTCCTTCTCCCAAACATCCCTTCCTCAACACCTACACTACATAGTTACCTTAATACCTCCACACTACATCTTCCTCCTTAACACCTCTTCCCCCTAAGCATCTTTTTGTGACAGTACCGGCAACTTCCACCTCAATTCTACTTCCTTAACATATCTTCCTAAACATCAATCTTCCAATACCTATCAGCCCCCTCCCCTGCTGTCCTTGCTAATTGCCGATTCCCACTTGACAGTTTTAATTTGATACCTGCGCTACACCCCCTCTGAAGTCCAACACCCCCACACACGTGTGTCCTTTACACACCACCTCTCTGAAAGCTGTATACACAACTCTAATCTTTTTTAAACTAACTTCGTGAAAATAAAAAGGTGCATCTCCCCCATGGGAATGCCAGGAGCCTGTCAGTATAAATAGCATCCCCACCTTCTAGAAACTCCCTGCTAGGAAACCCATATTTCTGTGGCTTTGTTTCTGCCTTGTTCAATTTCTTCCCGTCACCTCCTCGTCTATTTTCTGCCTTCTTGGTTCATTCTCCTACCTTCTTCCTACAAAGACTTGGTGGGATGCAGTGGGCCTGACTTGTTACTCGCTTTAACAGCAGGGCAATGCATTGTCTGAGCATTTAACGAATAATAACAACAGTGCATCTATCCAGTATAGCAAAGATATCATTGGTCACTATCCTACATCTGCCTACAGACAACACTAAAAGCATATTTAACCTAATGTAGTTCCTACCCCTTGCCTAGCAGGTTATCTTTCATAATAAGAGTACATTGTATTCATTACATGTTATTCTTTCTGTTTGGAATATGCTGCAAATTATCAATGTTATTTTTTTTATACATTCTTCATTGCAAAAAATTGTTTAAAATTGAAATGGATTTTGAATATGGATGTATACGCTTACAAGCTGAAATAAAATGTTTACTTTTACTTTATATCGGCTTTTTTTCTTGTAAGCTTATTCCAAATACAGCGAAAGCATTACAGTTTTACGAACAGGAACAGTTAAAAGTAGGCAAACTCATCGTTAACATTCCCTTCAGACAAGGACAAAATAAAAGTATAAGATTTTTATACTGAACAATCGATTTAATACAAAAACCAAACTGACTTCTTGCATTTTTTTAGACAACTAATTCAATACTTAATCCGACTATTTACAGGGGATAAAACCAGAATACAAATCCCGGCAGTCAGGCATTTCTTCTTTTTCTTCTCATCCCCTCAATTGTTTTTTTACCATGTTAAAGAACAGATGTTCCAAGCATACCAAAATATCGTATGCACCGTTTTGATTTGAATACAATTGAATAGGTCTTTACAAAGAGTTCACTTCACTCCGTTGTTTTAAAACATGTAACACACACTTGTGTCAAAAAATAAACAGTGGTTACATAGGGAAGACCTCGTTTTAAAGCAGATAACGAAGCATTTCTTCAGGGAACTTTTAAATATAATCCTTTAATCATTTTATCGTTTTCGAGTCTTTTTTCACATTTTATTTCTTTATTTCGTTTTAAGTCTTCTTTTCGGTAATCTTTTGTTTTGTTTTGGATGCTTCAGATCCTTCTTAGGCCTAGAACAGAAAAACAACCGCTCCTCCCTTCTGATATGTAAAATTCGCACTTTTGTAGTTATAGTGCCTTCTTGCATGTCATTTTATTGCCGTTGTATAATGCACTATGTCGTTTTTCTATTTATTTAAACTGCCTTCTTCAAAATGTTCTTTTGCCGTTTTCTTCAAAATGTCTTCTTGCTGCTCTTACTTTAAGATGTTCTCTTGTTACCTTCAAAATATTTTTTTGCTGCTTTCTCTTATAATGTCTTCTTCTTGCTTTCCTAAAAATGTCTTGCTTATTCAATGTACCATCTGGAAATAAAAATTTTGACTTGACTTCTTGCTGCTTTCTTTGAAATGTCTTGACGCTTTTTTCTAAATGTTCTCTTGCTGCTTTAAGAAAAATAGGTTCTTGCTTTTTCGTAATTTCCTGCTGCTTTCTTTACAATGTACTTTTGTCCGCTGCTCTGTTGCTGCCGTGTAATGTGATCATGTTGCTGCCGTGCACTTTCGTTGTCCTGTTGCTACCGTGCACTGATCATGTTGCTGCTGTGCACTGTCGTCGTCCTGTTGTTGCTGCTGTGCACTGTCGTCCTGTTGCTGCTGTGCACTGTCATCGTCCTGTTGCTGCTGTGCACTGTCGTCGTCCTGTTGCTGCTGTGCACTGTCGTCGTCCTGTTGTTGCTGTGCACTGTCGTCCTGTTGCTGCTGTGCACTGTCGTCCTGTTGCTGCTGTGCACTGTCGTCCTGTTGCTGCTGTGCACTACTGTCGTCCTGTTGCTGCTGTGCATCGCTGGTTCAAAGGGCCTGGTGACAAAAGCATAAGGTGTAAGTGTGCTATCAATCCCGTGGTTTGTTATATTGATTCAGTCATCGCCTAAAGGAAATGGCAGTGCTATCGCTCAAAATTCCATCATTCCAATTTTATTAATGTCAGTGGACAGGATCGCTGAAATGGCAAAATCTAGAAAGGAAATACTGGAGTTCAGATGTCATCCCTTTAGTCAGAATGCGGCAACTTTAGTGGTGGGCTGTCAGTTACAAATGCAACTTCTTACCATTGGTGAACCCGAAAAGTAGCCCAAAATTGTTTTAAAAAATCAATGTCATAGTAAATGACGGGACATTGCCGTTTTTATAATTTCCATTATCAATACTGTCATCCTATCTTTTATCATTATGAAAGAACTGCCCCAGAAACTTGAGAGAGAGATGCAGCTCTAACCGAGGAATTAACACCCCCCCCCCCCCAAAAAAAAAAAACAGAACCAAAAAGAACCCGAATAACCATATGGAAAACTAAGGTGTAGATATCACTGCTGATTGAACGTCCTGTGCCACCCAGAGTTTACAATTGTACTGCCCCTTTGCCAGAAATGAGCAAACTGCTGTGTTTATCAAAATCTACGGATGCATATTAACCCCATTCTGCCTCGTTAACATTTGCCCCACACCCTCCCTGGAAAAAAAAGTCCAGCTTTTGCAGAGACAAATTCCATTTCAAGTCATATCGACTGTAATTTAAAAAAAAATGTTTTAGCTTTTTGTCAATATTGGTTTGTTGTGGGCCTTTTTGGCTGCAACTTTTGAGACGAAGTAACATTAAGGTAAAAATATTCTTACCTAGCATCGTATTTGAGAGAACTGTTATCCTGATCTTCATATTTACACATAACACTGATGATCAAGTAACCAGCTGATAGTGTTTAAATTTCATCCCTGTGGACACACAAATTCGAGGGCTCAAATCTCAGCAGTGTTGTTTCGGTTTCGTGAATGAAAGGTGCGATTTTCATAATCACCTGGGTCAACTCTTAGTACAGACCCAACACTGCTTTATTTCCTTGTGTGTACATACAGACAGTGAGATCACATACGCATGTAAAAGATCCAGTAATTCATGACAGTATTTGATGGGTTTAGGAAACACATACCCAGTATTCATCATGTTCTGGAGTGATGGTTCCACCCGGTTAAACCTATCTAGAGACACGCCTGAATATGAGTGCAGTGCCTAGTGACTCCCCAATGAGCAAAGGGAGAGAAGAAAATTAAAGTCACAGCTGATGGGATGTTCTTACCTGGTCTTTGTCCACTCCTCGTTACTCCAGGAAGGTAGGGAGGCATGTTATTACAGGTGTCTGGGCCGTTGTTGAGTAGTTCAGTGACATGTGGTGGTGTTTGACGTCATCACTGGTGTTGAGTAGCTCAGTGACATGTGGGGTGTTTGATGTCATCACTGGTGTTGTTGAGTAGTTCAGTGACATATGGCGGTGTCTGATATCACTGGTGTTGAGTAGCTCAGTGACATATGGCGGCGTTTGATGACATCACTGGTGTTGAGTAGCTCAGTGACATATGGCGGCGTTTGATGTCATCACTGGTGTCTTGAGTCGCTCAGCGACATATGGCGGTGTTTGATGTCATCACTGGTGGTGTTGAGTAGCTCAGTGACATATGGCGGCGTTTGATGTCATCACTGGTGTTGAGTAGCTCAGTGACACGTGGCGGTGTTTGATGCCATCACTGGTTTTGTTGGGTAGCTCAGTGACATATGACGGTGTTTGATGTCATCACTGGTGTTTGAGTAGCTCAGCGACACATGGCGGTGTTTGATGTCATCACTGGTGTTTGAGTAGCTCAGTGACATATGGCGGTGTTTGATGTCATCACTGGTGTCTTGAGTGGCTCAGTGACATATGACGGTGTTTGATATCACTGGTGTTTGAGTAGCTCAGCGACATGTGGTGTCTGATGTCATCACTGGTGTCTTGAGTCGCTCAGCGACATATGGCGGTGTTTGATGTCATCACTGGTGTCTTGAGTAGTTCAGTGACATATGGCGGTGTTTGATGTCATCACTGGTGTCTTGAGTAGCTCAGTGACATATGGCGGTGTTTGATGTCATCACTGGTCTTGAGTAGTTCAGTGACATATGGCGGTGTTTGATGTCATCACTGGTGTCTTGAGTAGCTCAGTGACATATGGCGGTGTTTGATGTCATCACTGGTGTCTTGAGTAGCTCGGCGACATATGGCGGTGTCTGATGTCATCACTGGTGTCTTGAGTCGCTCAGTGACATATGGCGGTGTTTGATATCACTGGTGTCTGTTAAGTAGCTCAGCGACATGGCGGTGTTTGACGTCATCACTGGTGTTGAGTAGCTCAGTGGCATTTGGCGGTGTTTGATGTCATTACTGTTGAGTAGCTCAGTGACATGTGGCGGTGTTTGATGTCATCACTGTTGTGTAGCTCAGTGACATATGGCGGTGTTTGATAGACTTCACTGGTGTTGATACCAGGGATGTATGACAAATGTCCTCCAGGCTGGTCTGACTTCAGTTTCAGAGTAGAACTTGAGCTCTAGTTAAGGAAAGAAAAATAAACCATCAAAATGCTAGATGTGATCTCCACATTCAAACAGGTTTAGTTTACAACTTTCTAATAAAATTGAGTAAATCAATACTTTCAGCTATAAAATTTTGAAAGTGGTTAACCATGAAATTCTGTTGAAAGGCATTATCAAAGTTTTACTTCTTTTAACACAATACTACTTTCTATGACTTTTTGTAAAAACTTCTTGCTATGGCTGTTGCCAAGCAGGTGACAGTCATCGATAGATTCCATAATAATAAAAATCCAAGTCATATTGACATTTCTTAACGTTTTTCATAGACAAGGGCTTAGGTAAATTCATAATTTACCTAATATATTTCATATCTTTTTACGATGAATTTTGCGATTTAGTTTTAAATGAACAGTACGACACCAATTTAAATAAACTAACTACATGTGTGCAAACACACCACTACGAATCACGTTTTAAAGTCAGTTGAACTGCAGCAGTCAATTTCTATATTTGTGCACTTACCATCGAGGTCTTGATGATGGAGGCGATGTTCCCTGGTTTTGACGATGGCAAAGCAATATCCATCTGATGGTATCAGCAACGAAGAAACACTACCTGCAGAACTGCTATGTGATCAGCATGACTACTTTAACCCTAATGTCTGGCCTTCTGCGGAATGCGAGATTGAAAAGAACCACCAAGGCTGTTTGCCCTTCGCTTTAAGTATGAGTGAGAGAGTGATGAGTCATGGTCTTCATCCAAGAAGAAGCAGGCTCTGCACAACCCAACCACCTTCATTCTCACCGCAGTGCCCATCCACGTGATCCATGGTACATGTGGGCCAGCCTTCAGGGCCCCGGATCAGACTCCCAGCTATCTCCAGATCCAGAACTACAGACTGTCCAACCAGAGTCAAAGTCATGGTCATTTATCTTCTGGAGTTACAAATTTGTTGCTAAGCAATGTCAGCGCCAAAACATATCATGCTCTTTCCAGTACACCAGGATACTCATCTTTTTGACCTCTTGCAACAGACTATTTTTATGGGGTTGTTTTGTTTTGGGGTTTTGTTTGTGTTTACTGTTTTTTCTGGTTTTCTCTAGGCGTGGGTTTGGTTTTTGTTGGGTTTTTTTTTAGGGGTATGGTTAACGATTTGTTTTTAAGTTTCATTTGTTTCCATTTAGTTTTAATTTGGTTTAGTTTTATCTGGTCTGGTTTAGTTCGTTTTTCTCCCGTTTAGTTTTTTTTGGTTTGTTTTATTATATTTCACCCAATTCAGTTTGGTTCGGTTTAGTTTACTCGGTTTAGGTTTATTCAGGGCTTGGTTTATTTACGTTGCCCCATTTTTTTTTATCTGTACATTTTGGTTTTTAGTTTTAGTCTAGTTTATTCAGGGCTTGGTTTAATTCAGGTTTGTTTATCCGAGTTCAATTTTAACTATAAGAGATTTATTTTTATTCATGTTTCGTCTGGTCGAGGGGTTTTGGAGCTAGTTTTATTTCATATTTTGAAGCAAGAGGTCATAAAGCAGTCAGTAATCTGGTGTCCAGCAGATGTATCAATTTTACACTCATAAATGACTGCTCTTTTCCTACCAAATACGCTGTTAAGATCATTGGCTCAAATCTGTAGACTGAAAAATATTCCTGACGACTGAGTACCGAAACAGCATAATAAACCCGTTTCAAAAACCAAGGCCAATGAAACTACGTTTTTTTCGCAGAAGTATGATAAAGAAGCCGTTAACAGGACTGGCTTCAGACTTTACTGAGCTCGAAGTATTTCTTCAATCCGTTATCTACAGAAGTGTAGGGAAGGGTTCATGCTATCACATAAACAGTCCACAGACAATGCACCCCAGTACTGAACACACCGCATCTTCAGTGTTCAACAGGAAGGGTCCACCATTGCTGGCCAAAATCTGACATAACAGAAGTGCGTCACACACACATACACACACACGTAGGTGCCGACGGATGTTCGAATACTGTTCAAGGGGAATTTTCCCCTGGAGTTATCACAAAAAAATCCTTCCCGTGAGACTAATCCAAGGTCCCATTTGCAAACGCACACAGAACATCTTGCACACACGTTAAAACCCGTTCTGCTTTTGAAAGAAGACTATTGTGTGCCAGTGGGAACAGTTGAAAAAATTACAAAGCCACATACATACTGGAAGTGAAGGTAAGAAAGGACAAGAGTGCTTATTCCATTATCCTCAGAACTAAAAAAACATACACATAGGATATACCTCCACCCCACCCCTACCACAAATAAAAATGGGAGTACGCTTTTGCTTGTAGACTATTGTAAATGACTTGCACACAAAACCTCCTGTGCTCTTGTGCACGCACGCAACTGCACAAACACACACACAAACATGCTCACGCGCGCACACGTGTGCTGGTGTCTGACATTTGTTAACTCCCTTTGTGATCTACCGAATCTGAATATTCGGCAACATGTTTTGTGATAGGTCACGTGACGTGAGTGGAAAGAGGATCAAGTGTCGCGTGAGGGGCAGCAACAAACTACCAATGTCTTTACAACTAAGAACCAACCAATTACTCACACTGGCACAAACTCAAATAAAATATGAAAATAAAAGAACTGTGGTATGAAAATTAGCAAAAGTTCTAACTGCATTAGAATTGAGCAAAATTCTAAACACATGGAAATAAACCCTAGTTTCAACTGCTCCAAGATGTCCGTCTGTGGCACTGATTATGTGTTCACAAATCCATGATGATCCAGT
>CM054147.1:7035580-7040580 GCA_028751875.1 Rapana venosa | reverse complement strand
AGCTATTATTGCTTACATGTCATTAGCTCAACAATCTGAAATCTGCACAGATATACAAGCCTAAAATAAACCTGCTGTGGAGAAAGACATTCATTCACTCAGTAGCAATAGATGATAACTGCAGAACTTTTAAAACATCAGTGACCAGCTGAATATTCTTCTTCGTCAAACCCTCAAAGAGTAACTATTGTTGTCTGTCATATGAGCGAAAATGCGTCATGCTGCCGCTACAAATCAGACCCAGCGCATCCAACTTCGGCATAAGAGATAATTGTTATCTTTGAAATCTTTCTGGAAAAAAAGCCAGGAGAATGAACCAAGAGGCAGAAAATATAGACAAGAAGGAGGTGACAGGAAGAAGAGGAACAAGGCAGAAACAAAGAGAGGGATGCAAAAGAGGAAATTTCTAGTACAGAATTTCCAGAAGGTGGGGATGCTGTTTATACTGACAGGCCCCCGGCATCCCCTCGGGGAAACAACTGAAAATGAAAAGCGTTGAAGTTATTAGGATAGAGAAGTGAAAAGAAACAAGTGGAAGGTGAGGGGGATGGGGGGGGAGGGGGGCGGTGGGGGAGAAGTGAAGGGCGCTGGGGGGGGGGGGGGGTACGTGATTGTTTTATTGAGAGGGAGGAGGCAGAATAAGAGAGGGGGGGGGGGGTGGAGCGGAGGAGGAGGAGGAGAAGGAGAAGGAAAGTGAGAGAGAGGTATAAAAATGGGTTTGATACAATTGCTATAACATCTCCAGCTTTCTTTTTGAACTGATGCAGAAAAAAACACGTTTTGAATGGGTGTAAAAAGCAAACGATCTTCTGGTCGGACTATGGCTGCCTATATGGCGAGGTACTTAAAATCAGTCACACACACAAACTCCTCATTCAGTGTGCAATTTCAATCTTACAGTGATTCCCAGATGGGGGTGAATGAGTCAGAGTGCACGTTATGGGTCACCCCCAGGGTGTTAAGCTGGGGAACGCACAACAACAACAAAAGCAACCAAATGAGGGGGGGAAAAGAAAAAGAACCTGACCCCCCCACCCCCCCATCCCCTACCCCCACCCCACACGAAAATCGGCAGAACACTATTACGGAATTATTTCATAAGCAGATCTAATGATAGAATTCAAGTCTAAAAACAATCATTTGTATAACCTACATCACGTTCTCTTTCCTTCCTTCCTTCACTCTCTTTTGAGCGATAGTGGGAAGATAAAAATGTCCAGGAAAGAAAGAAATGAATTGCAAGTCAAAATTCAAGCCAAACTCTTTAAATCTCGGTAATAGCGTTACATAAAATGAGAAACAAGAACAACAACAACAATACCACGTACTTTTTTCATTTCTTTACTATGTATCAATAAAGGATGATGCAATAGTAAAGATAATTATCCAGGTAAAGTATAGCCATACACAAACAGCCACCCTCCCCCCCCCCACACACACACACACATACATACACACATGTACACACGCACGCACATTCTCTCTCTCTCTCCTCTCTCCTCTCTCTCTCTCCCTCCTCTCTCCGTCTCCTACCTCTCTCTCCTCACACATACACACACACACACACAACACACACACCACACCACACACACATGCGTTCTTATATATTGTAACACTTGATCTTTGGTCTTATATCACCTTGAGTGAACAGACGTTTAAGTGTGCTTTTCAAGCTGAAAAGTATCTTCGAATAGTCACTGACAAATGGCATCGACTAATTTATGCAAGATTTCGACTAAGAACACTCGGCTTCAATGCAAACAAAAGATGGTTTCAACCTGAGACGTCCACACAGTTCCCATGCCCTATGTGTGGTCATATTCTTGATGATGAAGTGCATTTCCTGTTTCATTGTCAATCATATGTTTCCATACGTGAAAACTGTGGTGTTCTCAATCTAGAAGCTTTCCGAAGGCAAGATATTTTTTCTATCTTATCGTCCGATGATGATATTGTGATCAAATCGGTTGCAAAGTTTATTGCTGAAGCACTGAAATTAAGACAATTACAGCTAAGTTCCAATTAGCTTAACATTTGTGACTAAACTAAAATAACATTTATATTATGTAAACTCCAGCATTTTGTGAAACACATAAAGAAACATTTATAATTACGCTGTAGTCTCCAGCAAGAATATTTTTTGAAAATTTCACATACAATGTCAATGGATGGTCTAATATAGCATTCTAGAATGTTCTTTTCATTATTTTAGTTATTGCTTATTGGTTCCTATTGTTCATCCTTGTTATTACTTTGTGTTCATTTTGAAACTGAGTTTACTTCAGAGCTTAAAGTCGTATCCGTTCATAAGAGCTCATTTTTGGTTTTTTGGTTTTCATTACGTTAAATGCATCATGTGATTTTTCTTGTATTTATTTGTATTTACAAAAGAAAGTCGTGTATAACCCCCCCTTGTCAATAGGTTACTTTGGGCAATGACAATAAATTGGTCAAAGCGTCAAAGCGTCTCTCTGTCTCTGTCTGTCTCTCTCTCTGTGTTTCTGTCTGTCTTTCTTTGTCTCTGTCTGTCTCTCTCTGTGTCCCTCTCTGCCCTTTTGTTTCTCTATCTCTCTGTCTCTGTCTCTGTCTGTCTGTCTGTCTCTCTCTCTCTGTACTCCCAATCACCTCCTGTAAGTGTTTTCCATTAGTTCTGTTCTGCCCATCTCTCTCTCTCTCTCTCTCTCTCTCTCTCTCTCTCTCTCTCTCTCTCTCTCTCTCTCTCTCTCTCTCTCTCTCTCCCCACCCTCCTCACCGGCGGTCCGCATCCCGTCCCCTCATTTGCAGTCCCGCTACGGCCTATCTGTACCCTGAGATAATGGGAAAGAGAACACTGACCGGTGCCAGGCGGACGCCGTCTGAAGGCATCCAATTTTCCCCTTCCCTGCCTGATTCCACAGTGACTGCGGCAGCCGCCATGTCACGTGCTATTGGTACCCAACGACAGGCCAGGTGCCATCGCCCAACGAGTAAGGCGAGGCCATTTTGTTCCAAATGATATTGTAGTTTCTTGTCAGAGGAATAAATAATAATTATAGCCTTAGAGGTGTCTGGTGAGTAGGATCGGTGGTCTAGAGGTAACGCACCTGCCTAGAAAGCGAAAAGTCCGGGTCGCAAGTGTGCGGTGGTTTGATCCCCGTTTGAGCCCGAAACTTCCCCCCTCCCATCTATTAGACCATGAGTGGGTGACTGCGTGATAGTCTTTCGGATGAGACAATAAACCGAGGTCTCGTGTGTTACACACAACTTTTTTGCGCGCTTAAAAGAACCCACTGCAACAAAAGAGTTGTCCCTGGCAAAATTCTGTGGAAAAAGCCATTCTGATAGGGAAACAAATACAGATGCAGATAGGAAAAGAAAAATATGGGTGGCGCTGCTTTTGTGGCGACGCGCTCTCCCCTTGGAGAGCAGCCCGAATTTCACGCAGAGAAATCTGCAGCGACTTGAAGTGGTATAAAACAACTTTAAAAAAAGAACATAAATTCTTCTTCGTCTTCTTCTTCTCGTAAATTCTTCTTCTTCTTCTTCTTCTTTTTCTTCTTCTTCTTCTTCTTCTTCTTCTTCTTCTTCTTCTTCTTCTTCTTCTTCTTCTTCTTCTTCTTCTTCTTCTTCTTTTTCTGGTAGATTCTTCTTCTTCTTTTGGTAGATTCTTCTTCTTCTTCTTCTTCTGGTAGATTCTTCTTCTTCTTCTTCTTCTTCTTCTTCTTCTTCTTCTTCTTCTTCTTCTTCTTCTTCTTCTTCTTCTTTGCATTCTTCTTCTTTGCATTCTTCTTCTTCTTCTGGTAGATTCTTTTTCGTCAAACATCCAGAATATCGTCATGCCATTATCTTTAAAGACTCTCTCCTCTTCCTTGTGCAACGCTCAGACAGCTACTATTGCTGTCTGACATAGCAGTGAAAATGCGTTGGCGTTGCCGTTAAGCGACTGGCAAGTCAGGCCCAGCAAAGCTGACTTCAGGGTGGGACAGAACTGTCATCTTTGAAGTTTTTCTGGATTAAAAACAAATGTAGAGGAATGGACCAAGAAGGCAGAAAACAGACAAGAAGGAGGTGACAGGGAGAAAAGGAACAAGGGAGATTTAAGGTTGGAAATTTTTGTATACAATATCTCACGTCAGTGTTGTTGTAGTTGTTGTTGCGCGTTCCCCCAGCTTAGCACTCAGAGAGTAGTCCGGAAGATGCAGTCTCTCTTGTTCTGCATGGTAATCACTGTGGGACTGTACCCTGAGATAATGGGAAAGAGAACACTGACCCCTGCCAGGCAGACGTGGTCTGAATGTAGCCAATCTAGCTGTCCCTATCTGTCCGTCTGTCCGTGTGTCTGTTGGTCTCTGTATGTCCGTCTGTCTGTCCGTCTGTTGGTCTCGGTCTGTCTGTCTGTCTGTCTGTCTGTCTGTCTCTCTCTCTCTCTCTCTCTCTCTCTCTCTCTCTCTCTCTCTCTCTCTCTCTCTCTCTCTCTCTCTCTCTCTCCTCTACTTTACTCTTTTGGTCTCTCTATCTTGCTCTGTGTTTGACTGTATGTGTGTGTCTGTCTGTGTTTCTGTCTGTCTATGTGTTTATCCCCCTGTCTCTGTCGATATCCCTCTATCTCTCTCCGTTCAGTGTTCATCTTTCTCTCTCTCTCTCTCTCTCTCTCTCTTCTCTCTCTCTCTCTCTCTCTCTCTCTCTCTCTCTCCTCTCTCTCTCTCTCTCTCTCTGTAACATGCTAAAATGATTTTGGCCATGTACTCTTTCTATTGAAATAGGAAATTACTTTGCACACACTATGGCTCCTGATCAACCCCATATCAGTATTTTGGGGAACTCACTCCGATCTGAATACAGTAGTTCACATCCACATTCTCCCTCTTTTCTTTTTTCTCTCTTTCTTCTCTCTGGCACTCAAACTTGGAACTAAACTAGAATCATTACCTCCCTTTTGCCCTAACAATTCTGCTATGGTAAAAGCAAGTGCTTTCCACTCCATGTCTCCATTACCTCCCTTGCCTAATCAGGACTCCACC
>CM054147.1:7018080-7030580 GCA_028751875.1 Rapana venosa | reverse complement strand
GCGCAATGTTCTGACCACTAGGCTATCCCTCCCCCCCGCCCCTCATTCATATGTGAGCGCGTGTATGTGCTTGTGTGTGTTGCGCGTACACATACACACATGCATACATTATTCAATATCCTCGATATAAAAGAATAAATAAATAGATAGATAATTTAATAAATAAGCATACATACGCACATAAACCCAAGCAAGCGCGCACACACAAGTTTACGTAAATACAAGAACAAAGAAGAAAATATTAAGATAGCCATTTCAGTGAGGTGGTATTGGATTCCTGTGGGAAACCTCGGGGGGCCTCTCAGCATAAATAGCAGCTCCACCTCCTGAAAATTCTGTGCCAGGAATTCCCATCTTTTCCATCCCTCTGTTTCTTTCTCGCGTGTTCATTTTCATCCTGTCGCCTCCTTCTTGTCTTTTTTCTGTCTGCTAGAGGCATTCTTCTTCCTTTCATCAAGAAAGACTTACAAGACAACACTTTTCTCCCACTCCTATGTTGGATGCGCTGGGCCTGACTTGTTAGGCGCTTAACTGCAGCGCAACGTATTTTCGCTTATATGAGAGAGACAGAGAGACAGACAGAGACAGACAGAAGACAGACAGATAGACAGATAGATAGATAGATAGATAGATAGATAGATAGATAGACAGACAGACAGACAGATAGATAGATAGATAGATAGATAGATAGATAGATAGATAGAAGACAGACAGACAGACAGACAGACAGAAAGACGCATCGCTGAGAGACATACAGAGAGAACATACATTACAAAATGAAAAGACAGAGACAAGAAAAGACACTGGAAGATGCAGAGCCAGACAATGAAAGAGAAACAGAGACAGAGAGTCAGCCAATCAGCCAGACATACAACCAGACAAACAGCCAGACAAACAGCCAGACAGCAAACAAACATGCAGACAGACAGCCCAAACAAATGTGCAGACATAACAGAGACAGACCTACAAACAGACAGCAAAACCAACATGCAGACAGCCAGCCAAACAAGCAGACAGACAGACAACCAAATAAACAAGCAGACAGAGAGATAAAAGATCAATTTGCTTTTAAAAAAACAATCTTTTTAAAACAAAACAATACTTTGATATAATGCACGCGACCAAAAAATAATGTCACCCTCAAAACTTATAAAAACACTACAACGATAACTCTTCACTATTGGCATACGCAGCGAGTGGGAGTAGGATTGGAAGGGGAGAGGGTTGAGACGGGAGAGGGGTAGGGGGGTGAGGGGGGAGGGGTGAGTGGCTACACAATAACGGCTCATAGTGAAAAGACGTTAAATCGAAAGAACAGCAACAGCATCAATAACAACAACAACAACAAGGTCTTAAGGGGGAAGGACAAGATTTATAGCGCCATCCACTTGCTGAGATAAAAGAGGGAAAGCTGGAAAAGCTGCCCGCCACAAGAACACAGCAAACTTCTGAAGTGTAGAGGGGATTAATGCAAAACACTAATGAATGAGAAACGCTTCTGTTTTAGAGATTATTCCGCCTTTTGTCCGTCTGTCTGTCTATCTGTCTGCCTGTTTTATTTATTTATTTATTTATTTATGTATTTATTTATTTCTTTGTTCTTTTATTTCGAGGATAATGGAATAAGCACTCAAGTGCTTTTTTCTACATTCAGTCCTCGCGTGTGTACAGTTTTGTAAATTTTGTCATCCGTTCCCATCGGCACACAATGGCCTACTCTTCCGAAGAGCGGAACAGGTTTTAACGTGTGCGCAAGATGTTCTGCGTGCGTTCGCACACGGGACCTCGGTTTAAAGTCTCATCCGAAGGACTTTTGTTCTGTCTGTGTCTGTTTAGTCATTTTGCCAACTGTCTGCCTGTCTTGGTCTGCTGTGTTTGTGTGACTGTTTCTGTCTGTGTGCCTGTGTGTGTCTGTGTCTCTGTTTCTGTCTGTCAGTCAGTCTTCTCTCTCTCTCTGTACTCTCGCCCTCTCTCTCTCTCTCTCTCTCTCTCTCTCTTCTCTCTCTCTCTCTCTCTCTTCTCTCTCTTCTCTCTCTTTTCTCTTCTTCTTCTTCTTCTTCTTCTTCTTCTTCTTCTTCTTTTTCCTTCTTCGAACGCTCAGATAGCAACTACTGTTGTCTCTCACACGCGCGAAAATGCGTTGTGCTGCCATTAAGCGCCTGACAAGTCAGACCCAGCGCATCCGACTTCGACATGGGAGAGAACTGTTATCTTTTTAAGTCTCTCTGAAAGAAAGACAGGAAAATAGATCAACTAGGCAGACAAAAGACAAGAAGGATGTGACCGAAAGAAATGTATCAAGGAAGAAACAAAGAGAGGGATAGAAAAGAGGGAGTGGATGCTACTTATACTGACAGTCTCGCGGCATCTCCAGTGGGAGGAATAAAGGTGATGTAATTGCTTTATGTTATGTCATCAGTTTTCCGCTCCTCGGCTAGAGCTCCGAGGTACACAAATGGTCATCGTTGCGTATATGCCACCAATTTGGACAACTAATCCTCCATTGTCTCTCGTTAGTTTGCGTAATGTTGTCGTCATTCAACAGTTGTGCCAACGCAGTACTGTGGAAGGGAGTGTATCACTGCAATGTTGTAACCGTATTGAGCATTTATTCTTGTCGGATTCTTGTTTAATACTCGATTTCGTCACACCCGGCCAGTCACCCTGGGTAACTGTTATTCTACTTTTGTGATTGTCTTCATTAAGCCGGCACCCTGACAGACAGACTCAGTAGCCCCGTGGTTAAGACTGTCCGCTTACCAAATCCTACGGATCCATGAAGTCACGGGTTCGAATCTTAATGGTGTATGGTGAATTAAAGGTGGGGATTTTTACGATCTCCCAGGACAATTATAAGTGCAGAACTGCTAGTGCCTTCAATGGGAATGAGGTGTCATGCACTGCGCATAGTCGTTTTGAATAGTTCAACAAATGCTAGAAGCTGCAAACAATCTTAAATCTTACTGTATGTAATGCTATAGCTTGTTACTAACTGACACGCTTGTTAAGTAATAATAATAATAATGTATGGAATTTATATAGCGCTAAATCTTGTAAAGCAACAAATCAAAGCGCTCAGATGATTTTTTTTTGCCTGTGTATGTGGGTTTTTAAAATTTTGTCATCTGTTCCCACCGGCACACATTGGCCTACTCTTTTGAACAGCGGAACAGGATTTAACGTGTGCGCAAGATGTTCTGCATGCGTTCGCACACGGGGCCTCGGTTTATAGTCTCATCCGAAGGGCTCTGAACTGGTATTAATGTGTAACGATACAACCAATGTTGCACGTTTTGAGTTAGTTACACACAAGATGCAACTTTCATGTGAAGCTACATGACTTCAAGTGACTTCACGTGACCTGACCTCTTCTGTAACTTTTTCAGGAGTCGTTGGAACACTACTCTGATTATTTTGAAGCAGTAGATTGTAAGTAGAACATGGCAGCATCTATCATTCCCAAAGGTATTTGGGCGCCTGGTGGGCATATCTTATATTTGTCATTCGTCCTATCAATCAAAGATGGCCTGCGTGTTTACAAAAGTGAATGAAGTTGTAACGTGTGCACACAATGTTCTGCATGCGTTCGCGTATGGAACCTCGCTTTGTAGTCTCATTCGACTTTCAGGGTAATAAACTGGAGTTGGTAACCATGTTAAATCCAGGGGGGAAGTTCCCTGGTACAAAAACGTGAGGTGAGGCTCAAGCCAGCCGCAGTAGTTTTCACCAGGTCACAAATACAACGCTCTAGCCACTAGCCCACCCTGCCTCTATTCTGCGAAAAGGGTTTTGAAATGATGCTTGCTTTGCAGAGCCTTGCTGTAAGATTTTTTACTTTACGTTCATGTCTTAGAGGGGATAAAGAATTGTAAAGAAAAGATAATACTGCATGCAGACACACACGTTGGCACACAGACACACAGTCACACAGACATATCTATACACACACACAGATATATATATATAGATAAATATATTCAAATAACAAACACATCATAAAAGCATAAAAAGGTAAAAAGCGAAAACAAATCACCACACATACATTTACAATTAAGAACCAAACAAAATAAATGTGATCTTTGATCAATCCTTTTCAAAATGATTGAGAAGTTGTAAGTAGTTCCCCGCATTAATGTTGTTTTCCTCTACTATTATTTCCTCAAGAACAAAGAAAAATGATGAAAAAGAACTTACAGTGCAAACATGCATCTTTGTTATGATTTGACCACATATCCAATTGATAGACTGCACTGGCATGGAGAAGGGGATTCATAGCATAGCACTGGATGTACTATCTGATGAGAGAGTGGTAGAAGACAGAGTGACAGGGGAAGAAGACAAAACTAGTGGAGACAATCTTCTTAGATCAAATGAGAAGGAGAGAGACAGACAGACAGACAGACAGAGAACTCTGAACTCTGAAATGGTTTAATTTACATTGGCCCTGGGCCACAATACATTTCTTAGGCTTGGGATGGAACAATAGGTTCAGTCATATCATTGGCAAAACAAATGCACAAAAGTACAGATTTTTAGCTCATCAAAGTAGAAAAACACAGACTATTCTCATTCATTATCATGACCCCTATGTCAAGTATAACCAAACCACAAAAAGAAGATAATGTCTAATGAAAATCGTAGAAATCATGCATATCAGTTCATATCAAATCGTAATAGTTTTTCAAGATACACTCTGAAGTAGCATTGTCTTCCTTTTGTTAATAGAATGAAAACTGTCTGGACAAGCTATGCCTGTACTCATCATTTGTTGCTTTGAGCAGATCAGGCAATTGTACATCGATGCACTTGCTTAAGAACTGTCCTCTCAAGTCTGTGTATATGTAACATTCCAAGAGAAAGTGAGCTTCATTTTCAACTTTTGTTTTACAAAAAGGACCCCAGTTGTCTCGAGAATTTTCACTATATCTTTATATATTATTATTAAGGGGTAAAACGTTAAATCTTGCTTGTGTAATTGATACTCCAAAGCAGTAGACATCAACTGAGATTATATGTTGCTCTTTAAAAAAACAAAACTTTTAAACGATCTATTGCTGTCATATCTCTCTTTATCTCTCGTAGTCCCGTCCTCTTTCTGAATGAACATATATATCCACTAATCTTTGTTTAAACATACCTATGAAAGCTTTTACATACCCAACACTTTGTTGCATCCAAACAATGTTAAAACCTGTTTCACACAAAATTTCTCTTATTTTTGAAATCCAGCAATAGTTACCATTTCTATCTAACTCTAACTGCATGCAGTAGGCATTATATGGTATACTATTTTGATCGAATTGCAACAGTTTTAACCAGTACCTAATGGTACTAGTACAAGAGTTGACACAAAGAGGATATCTACCTAAATCACCGTATACCATCTTGTTAGGTTTCCTTAGGGATACTCCTAAAAATCTGTTACATGCCATCAAATGAATTTTCTCGATATGTTATAGTCTGTATGTGCCCAATATTTCTGATGAATACTATAAAATAGACTGAATATTGAAAAAGTACGAACGTTTATCTCATTTTTATCTCTGAAAGATTTTGTTTAACTGAACCACTGCCTTCCTTCCTTTAGTGACTGAATGTTCTGTACCCAAACTACAGCTAATCTTTGTTTAAAACTTAACCCTAAATAACAATAATGATTCACGATTCCTAACCTAATACCATTGTAATACCATTGCTCCTGTTTTGAAGGAAACCCCCCTTTTCTAAAGACCATCCCCTTAGTTTTATTGATGTTAACACTCAAATGTAGCTCATTACAGCAATCTTTTAACATGTTTAATTGATGTTGTAAGCTCCTGGAATTGTTGAAAATAATGCAACATCGTCTACAAACAGGAGAATACAGATGTCCATAATATTTGGTAACAACTGGACTCCGTGCCTTCCTTTTTCATTCATATCATTAGCTAGCTGGTTAATACATATTATTGAGATAGAGAGAATGTTCAATTGATCCTGAAGCATAAATGAATGACAGTGGATTCCAGTTTATCTTTTTGTCTTTATTTCTTCTCTCTCTCTCTCTCTCTCTCTCTCTCTCTCCCCTCTCTCTCTCTCTCTCTCTCTCTCTCTCTCTCTCTCTCTCTCTCTCTCTCTCTCTCTCCATTCTCTTGATTAAACAAAAGTAAGCTTTAAGTAGTCCTAGCTTTCATCATGTAAAAACTATTACCATCACCATCACTGCCACCACACCACACAACAACAAAAAACCAACAACAACAAACAAACAACTGACTAACCCCCATCACCTCCCACCATCCCCACCACTACCACCACCACCATCGCCAACATCACCACCGCCACTACCACCACAACAACATACAACAACGAAAACAAAACCTATCCCACTCCTACTTCTCATAAGCTTCGCCACGTTGAAGGGAGATAATGAGGTCTGTCATGTCTCGTGACTTGCACGTGCGTGATAGTCGGTCGGCCGGTCCGTCAACCTTGCGACATCACAGGCTGGACAGTCCGCAAACAAGCCCTAAACCACCCCGAGTGCCGCTGGACAAAAAGACAGCAAGTCTGATTGAAGAGACAGACATCTTGATAACTAACTGGCAAAGAACGTGTATTTCGGGGGCCATGCAATCTTCCAACCTGTCCTGTTCAAGTACAAGTCACACGCACGAGCAGAGAGAGAGAAGAGAGAAAAGAGAGAGAGAGAGAGGAAGAGAGATGAGGGAGAGATCAGCGAAGAAGTAGAGAGAGGAGAGAGAGAGAGAGAGAGAGGAGAGAGAGAGAGAGAGAGGGAGAGAGGAGGAGAGAGAGAGATGGGGGGCGAGGAACCAAGGGAAATCAGATTTCGAAAATAACTTTCCTGTCCGAAAAAGAATTGTTAATCACTGTGGTGTCTGAACCCCGCTTAGGGAGGGAGATTTACACTTGGGGTATTGGGACTGCTGCCACGTTAAGGACGCGTTCCAGTCGTTCCTGCTTGTTGTTTTCAGGTCAGAGAGTTAAGCTGAATGCACTGCATACTTCATGACACTAGTCTCAATACCATGAATAGTCGTGGAGATGCATTCGTCATTCATTTATTCGTGTATATTAAAAATTATGGAAAAAGCGCCCATATGCTTTTTTTTTAACATCCGGTCCCAATGCGCATGCCGTTTTGTAAGTTTTGTCACAGGACCTCGGTTTTTATTTTTTATCACCCGAACGACTTTTTGGGGGAGTGGAGTCTGCACTGATGTTAACTGCAGGGTAAATATCCCATTGAACAGGGTTCGAACCTGGATTGACAGATCGCGAGCGCATTGCCCAACGCTCTAACCACCAGGCTATCCCATCCTCTCCCCCCCCCTCCTCTCTTACTTCATGACACTAGTCCTTTAACCAAGAGCCATCTTGGGGCACACAGTGTCTTTGCTTAGACACTAGCTCTCTCCATTTGCGGCGGTTGTGGCCAATGCCTGAGTCTCTGCAAAGCTTTTTAAGATACATTCACAGATACTACCTATCCATCTCGTTTTCTGTCTGGAATTTTCATCTACTTCTTACTTTGCTTTGCAATATGGTCCTTAAATGGTTTTAGTTGAATATTTCATTTGAAAACTAGATGAGTGCATAGGAGTAGATCACTATTCGTTTCTTTTACAGCTACTTGCCTTTCCCACTAAGTTAAACAGGAAAGCTGCGCCCGAAAAAAGGACTAGCACATTTCCAAAGCAACAGAGAAAAGACAAGGATAGCCAAAAATCGTTCAGACATTATGTCTCTGTGTCTAAGGCCTGAAAAATTGACCGGCCAGTTTTAGTCCAGCAGTCCTTCCTTTTTCGGACTTCAAGTAAAGTTTTACGGCAATGTTTTTATCCACCCTTTTTTCTGACTATAGATATCCTTGCGCTGTTCCAATTCCACAGAGTAGTTAGCTCCACCCCCCCCCCCCCCACACACACACACCCCAGGATAAAAAAGACTCAGATGACATCTCAGAATCGTTTTTAGTTTGTCCAAATCAGACATGTACATGGGTTCGACCTGGTGCATCTCGTGTCTGGTGCAAGTGTGAATTTAAAAAAGTCAAGCACATGTGAGGCCTCCACCACCCAAATACCATTGAGAGAACCCAGAGAAGAGCTCAACAGAGGGAGTAGGTCTGTAAAATCACTCCGAGACTTATTTTGGGCTGCACTTATCACCTTTTAAAGAAGGAGGGTGTAGGGTCTTGTCTTAGTTTTGATTTTGCTTCCAACTCTCTAAGTTGTCACTGATGTCGGATTTTAAGAACTTCATCCTTTAAGAACAGTAATATAGGGTGATGCAGATTCACATTGAAAACTATAAAGAAAACTATGACAGAGTGCAGAAATTAGGACACACACACACACACACACACACACACACACACACACACACACACACACACACACTTTTTTTGATTACTTTTATTTTGAGGATAATGGAATAAGCACTCATGTGCTTTTTTACATCCAGTCCCCCTGTGTATGCGGTTTTGTAAAGTTTGTCATCTGTTCCCACCGGCACACAATGGCCTACTCTTTCGAAAAGCAGAACAGGATTTAACGTGTGCGCAAGATGTTCTGCATGCGTTCGAACACGGGGCCTCGGTTTATAGTCTCATCCGAAGGACTGACATTCAGTTCGATTTTTTTGTCAAACTGGGAAGAAAGGGCGATGCTGGGAATCGAACCCAGAACCTCACGGTTTACTTGTTGGCAGGCAAACATCTTAACCATCCTTCCACCTTCCCTCCTGCACGCATGCATTTACTCACGAACGCCCGTGGCACAGAGAGAGAGAGAGAGAGAGAGAGAGAGAGAGAGAGAGAGAGAGAGAAGAGAGAGAGAGAGAGAGAACAGGCAGACAGACAGACAGACAGAGAGAGAGGAGAGACAGACAGACAGACAGACAGAGACAGAGAAAGAGAGAGACACACACAGACAGAGAGATTTCATTTGACAACACAAAGTGAATGATAGCTCATCCATGTTCAGTTGGATTCCAGATTATGTTCTTGGTTTAGTTTCTAATTTCTTATCTCTATTCCCTTCCACTTAATTAACGAAAACGAAATCACGCCACTGCTCTTCCTCTTTATTAACTAGAAATAACTACAACCGCCACAACTGCCACCACCACCATCACAGTCGCTACTATCTCCACCAGCCATTGCCGCCGCCACCACCACAATATCAACAAGTATGGCCACTCCTCAATCTCCATAAACTGACCTCTGATGATTATGAGCAAGTGAAATGCTGGTCATCAACTGACGTCAGTGTCTCCTGACTTGTTAGACTCAGTGATTTAGACCTCGGCATGGGAGAGAAGCGTTATCTTTTAAGTCTTTCTGTGAAAAAAGGCAGGAGAATGGACCAAACAGGCAGAAAATAGACAAGAAGGAGGCGGCAGGAAGAAAAAGAGCAAGGAAGAAACAAAGAGAGGGATAGAAAAGAGGAAATTTCTTGAAAGTGAGGCCAGGCCGTCTAGGTTGCCAGAGACGGTATCTCTTTCTCCCCTTGACGCCCAAGATGGTACAAGAGGACTCAAGTAAATCAGTAAGGGGGAGATATTTACACTAACAGACCCCCACGCTGACCTAGAAACGGAATGGAGGGTTCCATGTGCCACAATTCCAGTTTTGTTGTCAAGGTTCCTGCTTCTTTGTTTCCAAAGAAAGAAAGCCTATTTTCTCATGCTACTTTGGTCTTTAAGCCAGGCCCTACAACATAATGTATGGCAGATATAGACTGCCAAAGAAAAATCAGAATTAAATTTTCATTCCATTTTTTTCATGCCTCCTCTCTCCTTGTCCTTTCTATAAAATGTCCTTGTGTTGCTCCAGTTCCCCAATAATGTAATTAGCCAAACAAGACTCAGATTACGGCCAAGGACTGTTTTAGCTTATCCAAAGCAGACACATGTGTTTGACCGAGTACATCTCGTGACTGGCACGTGGGCAAATTGGAAAAGATAAGCGCTGCTCAGACGAAATTAAACCAGACCCTACCTGAAAACAAAGGGAAGAATCAGAGAAAATAGGCTAGAGTGATTGAAAAGTTCTGTACAGCCATTCACAGCATTTGTTTTGGAAGGTACTTACATTCCCCCAGAAAGGTGTCAAATAGTGTCCCTGTCCTAATTTGTAAGTCCTTCCTCCTCTTTCTTGTCCAACACTCAGACAGCAACTATTGTTGTCTGTCAAATGAGTGAAAATGCGTTGCGCTGCCCTTAAACACCTGACAAGCCAGGCCCAGTGCATCGGACCTGGGTGTGGGCTGTTATCTTTCCAGTCTTTCTGGGGAAAAGAGGCAGAAGAATAGACCAAGAAGGCAGAAAATAGACAAGAGTGAGGTCACATGTTGAAAAGGAACAAGGCAGAAACAAAGAGAGGGATAGAAAATGGGAATTCCTAACACAGAATTTCCCGAAAGTGAGGGTAGGAATTTATCCTGACAGGCCCTCACCCTGAACTAGAAGCTGAATTCCAGTTTTTATGCTAAGGACAGACAGAAAGACAAATAGACAGACAGACAAATAGACAGACAAATAGAGGGACAGACAGACAGACAGACAGACAGACAAATAGACAGACAGTCAGAGAAAAACACAGACAGACAGACAGACAGACAGACAAATAGACAGACAGACAGACAGTCAGAGAGAAATACAGACAGGCAGACAGACATATGAAAAGAAATAGAACCAGAAAGATAGACAGGCAGACACACAGGCAGACATAAAGGCAAATTAACAACAAACAGATTACAGGGAGGCAGGGGAACAAAAAGAACACCACAGCCTAGACGTCAAACAAACTTCAATACATTATTGAACAATGTTCTCATTCTCAGAATAGAATAGAAAAGCTTACTCTTTTCCTCCCACACATCATATTGTAACCCCTGATTCTTCTTCTTCTTGACATAGCTCTATGTGTGTGTGTGTGTGTGTGTGTGTGTGTGTGTGAAGTCAAGTCAAGTCATGTCTATTCAAGTACATGGAATAGGCAATGCATTTGCTTTTTTTTCTTCAAGCCATCTATCTTGGAACAAAAACTACTTGATCAATTATATCTAAATACGTGTGTGTTCGATTTCACCTTGCATCTCTTCACAAAATGTGATATTAGACACATTAAGGATAAAGTGGAGGGGAGAGGGGATTGTGGGAGTGGGTTAGGGGATTAAGGTATTAATTAAATCTACGCAGAACTGTAAGAAAATGTAAATACAAGTAATTCTTGAGTACAGAATAATAAAAATTCCAATTTCTGACAGAATCGAACGAATGAACAATAAAACTATTTGTAACCGTAACCAACGAGAGAAAATCCAAACCGCAGAAAGATAATGTCTTTAGAGTCCATATTAATCATAATAACGAACCAATTGGACTGTGCAATAATGATTTGAAAAAAATTATACTTCAGTAAAAGATCACTTAATATAGCTGATGACGATGCTGAGGTAGTAACATGTATGTAACTTTTCAGCATACTGCATATCAATATATGACCAAAAGTTATACTATGGCCACATTTGCATGAAACATGTTCAATATATTTTGTCTTAAAACAGTTCAATTCCCATCTACAAGCCAGAGAAACAATTTGTTTTACATAATAAAGGTTGGTTTCATAGATTTTAAACAAAACGCTCAAGTTTTACCATCTCTTCATATACATTTAGAAGACCAAGTCCCGTTTTTCACACTGGAATAACTTTTGCTGTGCATTTTGCACGATTTGATAACATTGGTATAGTGACAAGCGGAGTGTCTATTAATTGTTTGGCCCCTTTTCTTGCTAAAAGGTCAACCTTTTCATTGTGATATGCACCACAGTGAGATGGAATCCAGCAAAAGTTATATCTGTGGTTTTTGAGGTGAGGAGATGAATTAAATGAAAAATCTCTATTACTAGTTCAGATCTCACTTTTGTTTGCATAGAGCTGATGGCTTGTATTACTGATTTTGAATCAACACAAGAAACTATTCGAAAAAAAAGCTCTCGGAAAATCGATTAAAAAGTTAAGTGCCATTAGCATAGCTACGAGTTCTGCTGTAAATATTGAAATATTCTCCCCAAGATGAAACGATTTTTCGGATTTTAAATCTGGTATAGTTTATGCAGCACCAGCATTATTGTTTAAGGCTGATCCATCTGTAAAGACTTTTAAATGGTTTGAATAATGTTCTTCCAAATGAATTTTTGCTTTAGAAGATACTAAATTTGTATTACAATTCTTTATTAAGTCAATATAATTTATGTCAAACTGTGCTCTTTTGAGTTCCCAAGTTGGAGTGGGGGATACTTCATCTCTTTTAGCAATATTTGTATATAGATTCAATCCAGCATTAATTTCATAAAAGTTTGAGACGTGTATGTACCCAATGTGGTGTTAGAGGATATCATTCTTGCTCTCTTCGGAAAATCTCTATCAGACTTTTGATTTATTGCCGTTTGTAATCCTTTTTAACAGTCATACTTCTTAGGACAAATTTAC
>CM054147.1:6990580-7013080 GCA_028751875.1 Rapana venosa | reverse complement strand
CAACACACTCTCTCTCTCTCTCTCTCTCTCTCTCTCTTGCAAACACACACTCACACACACACACACACACACACATACACACACACACACACACACACACACACACACACACACACACACACACACACACACACACACACACACCACACACACACTCGGGATGGGATAGCCTAGGGGTCAGAACATTGCGCTCGCAATCTGACCACGCGGGTTCGATTCCCGTTCAAGGGGATATTTTTCCCTGGAGTTAACATCAGTGCAGACTCCACTCTCCCCAAAAGTCCTTCGGATGAGGCTATAAACCGAGGTCCCGTGTGCAAATTCACTCAGAACATCTTGCAAACACGTTAAATCCTGTTCCATTTTTTGTAAGAGTAGACCACTGTGTGCTGGCGGGAATAGATGACAGAATTTACAAAACCACATACACACGGGTACTGGGTGTAAAAAAAAGCACATAAGTGCTCATTCCATTATCCTCGGTATAAAAGAATAAAATTAAAAAATAAAATAAAATGCACACACACACACACCACCACCACCACCACCACCAACCACCACTACCACCACCACCACTCACCACCAACCTACTCCCCACCATTACATCCCTCTTTTTTTATTGGACTTCTCTGTCCTATTCTCAAATCAATTTTCTTTTCAATCCATCTCTCTTAGAAAAACAAAACCCATAGGATTGAGTGTTCCAAAATTGTAACTGTAATCAGATTTTAGCAAGAGTCGTTACATTCAATTTAAAAACGAACACAATTTGTTTTTAGATGTAGAGAAATGTGTGAACAATACGCTGTCGATGCTGGTGCATCTGCACTTGACCTATTTCGATTGTATTGTCAAAGAAGTGGGCATCAGAAAATAAAGTAAAAATAATTAAAAAGAAAGAGGGAGAAAAATAGGACGGAAGGAAGGGCTGATAGACAAGTAAAGGAAGGAGAGAGAAACAGAGGGAGGAAGAGAGAGAGAGAGAGAGAGAGAGAGAGAGGAGAGAGAGAGAGAGAGAGAGAGAGAGAGAGAGAGAGAGAGAGAGAGAGAGAGGAGAGAGAGAGAGTGAGAAAGTGAGAGAGAGAGAGAGAACAATTTTTGAACAATTTTTGAACAATTTTTATTTTTCAGAGGGTAGTAGATTAATGGGGACGGGATAGCTCAGTGGTCGGAGCACTCGCTTTCCCCCAGCCAAGTTAAGCAGCGTCGAGCGTGGTTACCAGTTGGATGGGTGACCGTTTGCGCGCCTTGGCTTCAGTACAGTTCCCCCAGTTCACCCAGCTGTAAATGGGTACCTGCCCTCTTTAGGGTCAGGGAAGGTAAAGCAGCGAGGGAGAGGAGATGGGCGCCGCCCTCAATATGCTGGCCCTAGAGAAGTGAGGTCTCTGACGCCTCGCTCCCCTACGACCTTATAGGTTATGGGACTCCTTTACCTCCCTTACCTTAGTAGATTAAGCATTACATGCTTTTTTACATCCAGCCCTCAAAATAATAAATAAATAAATAAATGAATGAATAAGAAACGAAAATATGCATATTGACATAGATTACATGGAAAACAATACAAACACAGACGCACACACACATACTGGAAGGCAAGCAAGATATAGAGAACATCAGAGAAAGTGCTTAAATATACTCAGAAATAATCAAAAACAAACAAACAGAATTTGAATAGGAATGGATATTAACAATAACTAATTATACCATGCGCAGGGACAATTTGTGTAACTGAAACTACTAACAGTTTGATTAAAACATTTGTGGTGAAAGAAATGCGACATTTTCATAGGTCATTAGAAAATCATAGAACAGACTCTTAAATCTTGAAAATCCTGTTTCATCTTTTAGAAAGGTTGGGAGTCTATTCCAAAACCAGCTTCCAGAATATACTAAGCTTGATTTAAACAGAGTAATAGCTGGTAAAGGGAGGTTAATTTTATGTGAATGTCGAAAATTGTTTTCGCTGAACATGCTGCTCAAGGAAGATGGGGCACTACCATGAAGAATTTTATGCATTAGTATACCTTTATTAAACAGCAATCGTGTTTTGAGAGGAAGAATATTAACATTTTTGTAATCTGAAAATGTTAATGAAGATGACTTATCTAATACTATTTTGACAGCTCGTTTATGTATACTGATTAATGGTTTGAATAAGTTATTACTGGCTAAATCCCATAGTGTAGATGCATAATCCACAGAAGACTGAATAAATGAATAAAAAAATATTTTTCTCGCATGCAGATTTACAAAGTGTTTGATCTTATTTAACTGGTAGGTTTTGGAGGCAATTTTCTTTGTTAGATTACGTATATGTACAGACCAAGACAAATTATTATCGATGGTTATCCCCAAAATTTTATGACTAGAAACTTCTTCAATTTTGACACTGTTGACGTAAGTAGAAGGCAAGCTTATGTTAAGATTTTGACGTTTTTGTCTTGTTGATAACAGCATAAATTTTGTTTTACCTGGATGAAGGGCCATGTGGTTCATTTGTGTCCAGTTGACAATTATGTTTATATTCTCTTGTAAGCTTTGACATACATGAAGAGGGTTTTTGTGGCTAGTATAAAGAGTTGTATCATCTGCAAATAGTTCATTTTGTATAGTTATACTCAAAGGCAGGTCATTTATATACATAAGAAACAACAAGGGACCAAGAACTGATCCTTGTGGAACACCAAACCTGTTAAGAAGAAAACTTGAAGACGTGTTGTTTAGATGTACCTTTTGCTGTCTCTCAGATAAGAATGACAAAATAAGTGTGAGGGTACTAGGAGATAGTTTGTAGACTGCAAGCTTTCGTAGTAGAAGTCTGTGGTCTATAATATCAAAGGCTTTAGCAAAATCAATAAAAAGTATACCTGTAAATTCTTTTTTATTCATATTAAACAACCATCTATCTGTCATTTTTACAAGAGTAGTGTGGCAGGAATGGTTTGCTCTAAATCCAGACTGGTTTGGGTGTAAAAGATTATATTTATTTAAGTGGGCTAATAAACATTTATAAATGTGGTGCTCTAATGGTTTTGAAAGAGTGGACAATATTGAAATTGGTCTGTAGTTTGATGGTTCTGAGGTATTTCCAGATTTATGTAAAGGAATAATTTTTGCTTGTTTTAAGATTTTAGGGAAAGTATTCTTACTTATGCAAAGATTGTAAATATATGTAAGTGTTTCTGCTATAACAGGTGCAGATAATTTAAGAATTTTCCTATCCAATCCATCAAGACCACGTGTTGATGATTGTTTCAGACGATTTAAAGCAGTGAACACCTCGTTAACTGTAATAAATGCTATCTCAATTTTTGATTGAATGTTTTTGCTGTCGCAAAAAGATATCAAGTTTTTTAAGTCATTGTCTTCTGATTTGTCCTTAGAGATTAACTGGTCTGCAACAGTTGAGAAATGAAGATTTAATGTATCAGCAGATATATCACAGCCAACGTTTGAATTTTTATTATAACTTTTGTTGGTGAGCTGGTTTATAGTTTTCCAAATAGATTTACTGTCCCTGTTGTTTTTAAGAAGCTCTTCAAAATGCTTTTTTTTCTCAGCTCGTAAAAGGGAAGTTACATAATTTCTCTGTTTTTTATAATCTTCTCGGGAACCATTCTTTAATAGGTAATCCCTATGATATATATGTTTCTGTATTTCGTTAGTAAGCCATGGTGGTTTGGTTTTGTATTTAATTCTTTTAGTTTGTAATGGAGCATGTTTGTTGTAGACACTATAAAAGATAGAATACCAATGTTCAGTAGCTATATTGGGATCAGTAATTTGATAAACATCACTCAAATGCGAATTTAGAAGGTCCTGTAGAAAAACGTGACTATTAAAGTTTGAGAAACTTCTGTAAGTTATAGTTTTATGGCTAACTTTTGGAATTTTTACTCCTTTTTTCGACCAAGTTATACATATAGGAAAGTGATCACTACAGCCAGAAAGTGGAACATTTACCTCTACAATAGTCTCTTTATTTACAACATATATATGATCTATTAAAGTTTTTGAAATATGTGTGACACGAGTTGGAATAGTTATCAATTGCTTCAAGTTGAAAGATTCAAATGTCTGTATCCAATGATTATTAGGTTTTAATAAATCAATATTGAAATCACCTAATATAATTATATCATCATAATCTTTATCTATGCTATCCATCATTGAGATATAGCGATCAATCCATTCTGCTTTTTCTTTGGGATTTCTGTAAAGAAAACATAAAAGAATTGGTCTGGAATGTCTTAGTTTAATTTCAATCCAAATTGTTTCTACATGAAGTTGCTCTAAACTTGTAACTCTTTTGAACTGTACCGAGTGATGAATATAAACAACTATACCAGTTTCTTTATGAATACGGGAGTCTCTGCGAATGGTATTGTAGCCTGGTACTGAAATGTCATTGTCTGAAATATGGGGTGATAGATGGGTTTCTGTGAAGCCGAATACATGGAAATTTGTCCCTGAATTTGACAATATGGAAGATATTTCAGACATTTTGTGTATTGCATGGTTGATGTTAAGATGACCAATTCGAAAACCATTTTTAGTTAACCAAAGATTATTTTGATGATCCATAATAAAAATAAATTGATTATTTCATACACATCTAATCACTAATTCCTACAGTTTTTCAACACAATATCAGAGTACTATCAAAAAATAACACTTACATACAATGGCACCAAAATACAACTATAAGGAGAATGAAACAAGATCAAGTAAGCAATGTATGGAAAAATCACAAAGCACCAAAATATATGCAAAGGGAAATATGATTTTACTCTCAATGAAATGCTACTTTGCCAAAACACACTGTTTAGTGTAATTATATCAAAAACTTGCAAAGTGTCTATAAGCGAAAGAATCAACAATGCAAAAGGAAAAACCTATAAAAAACAACAACACCAAACCGCCAAGACCTTGTTCCGTAACCAATCTTCGAACAAATGTTTTCCTCTCCGGTCAAGCGCACAGCCACAGGAGCATCTGGAACTACAACATTCAAATACTATCACACATCATTATACATTTGAATTTTTTACACAAAAAGTAAACACATGCAATAATTATATATCCTGATTTCTATCTGTGCATGGGGTAAGGGGTTCTACCCTGATTTGCCATTATTTGAGAGGCCATGGAGAGCAAATCTAAGGCATATGGATGGATATGTCCTCTAAAAGGAGGATGGCTGCTAGGGAACTGATCAGATATTACAGAAGCATCTTGTTCTGGAGGAAGGTGGAAGTTGTGTGCTTCATGGGATGCCAGAGGAGGTGGAAAAGGATACGAGGAACTTCTTCCAAGATTTGTGTAGTTTGGATGCAAAGAGGGATGTTGAACAGAAGATACTGGGAAGGGAGCATTAGATATGTTCTCACGTGGCCTTGATCTGAGAGGTGGGTAGTGAGAAAGTGAGGAGGGAGGAGGACATGCTGCATTGTCAATGTATGCATGCTGATCTTGATGGCTGGCATTAGACCGAGACAGAGTTTCTGTAGAATTACTAGTATAAGAAGGGGAGAACCTCTGCTGAGGATATGTCCTAGGGCCTCTACTTGTCCTACTTTGTTGTGGTCTATAGTTGCTGAACAATGTCTTATGATGATTGTCATCTGTTGAGGAACTACTTGGGAGTGAGATGGAAACATCTCGCCCTGTTTTTCTGTTGTGGTAAGCAGGTGGTTGATATACCCTGCTCACTGTGGAATAACTGTCCTGAAATTGGCCTTGATGGTAATCATTTCTGCCATTAATATCATAAGCACGGCCATCAGTTTCAAGCATGTTGTTTGCATTATTCCTATCAGCATTGCCGTGCTCAACCTTATTCCAGGTAAACCGAAGGTTGTTAGCTATTCTGGAAGTGCCTCTTTCACTGGGGTGAGTCAGATTGAAATAAAGAGCTAAACGAGGAGCTCCAGAACTAGTGGTGAAAGTATTTGTGTGGTCAATGAATGTGGTGTTTGACTGATGACAGACTGTTTGAAGATTTCTGTTGGAAGGAATAATGAAAGTGTTAAGATGATGACGACCTCTAGCTGGGATTATGGAGCTCATACTGACTGCAGACTGGGGGAAGGAGGAGAAGCATAGTTTGACAAGGTCAGTCCATTCTTTTTCTGAAATGACACCAGATTTGCAGCTGTTGACACCAATGTGGACAATTACACATTTTATTTTGAACATAACAGGAAGGGTAGAAAGCCATGTTGACAGGTCTGTTATCTTCATTCCAGACACACAGATCTTGAACATGTTCTCACCCCGAGGGGCCAGTCTGTATGGATCAATGTTTCTAATGACAGAATCTCCTATCAATAGCATGGTTGTTGTGTCTGGAATTGAAATTTTGGATAATGTTTCATGAGGTGATGGTTTAGGAGTTTGTGCTGTTCTATGGGTTCCAGAGTCCATGGTTTTTCTGTACTGGTTGTTGATACATCCTCCTGTGGGACCTGGCTGTACCTCTGTTTGCTGTGTTCTTGTAAGGCCAGGATCTACATCAGCCAGCACCTCAAAGGAATTTTTAACAGTTACATTATAGTGAAGTTTGGTTTCCATGATTTCCTGGTCTGTTGCTTTTGGAGTATCAGGAAAAGCTGCATCAGTCATGGTAATAGAGTCCTCTGCCTGAGATGGCTGGATGGTTGGATCACTGATTACAGATCCTAATTCTTCATGGTTGGAACACCCACTTTGTTCTGATTCAGATGTGTGTTGTAGCAAAACAGCAGGAAGTTGTTCTGATTGAGGATGGGGAGAAGTCTGAGTGGATGTTGTCTCAGTGTTTCTGGAGCTAATTCTTTTCAACTTAGACTGTATTGTTCCCATCTGAGTTTTAATTGAATGATTGTCCTTTTCTAGTTTTGAATTTTTTTCTTCCAGTTGGTTTATTTTCTTTCTTAAACTATCTAATTCAAGAAGTAGTGAGTCGTGCTTTTTAGAAACATGCACTCGTAGCTCATTTTTCAATGAAGTTTTAACGTCCTCAATGAGTGAGGCTGTCTTTGACTCATTTTCTTCTTGAGCTGAGATTAACAACTCAATGGAACACTTCATTTCTTTTAGTGCTTGTTTACATGAAGTCAGTGATAATGATGACTTTTGTTTTTTATGGGCTTTCAGTCCAGAAGAAAACAAATTTCTTTTTCTCTGCATACGGGTCCTCTTACCAATGGGTGTTGTGTCAATGTGAGGACTTTCTTCTGACTTTGTAGACACTGATTCATTTTCAATGGATGGTGTAGGTGGAAGGAAAACTGTTTTTTGGGTGGTAAACATTGCAGCGTTAGTGACTTCACTGGACAGCAATAGATTGGAGTCTGGAGGAGGGGTTGTACTCTGCGCATCAGGAGACTGATGGCTTGGAGTCATAGCAACAGGATTGAGACAGACTTCATCCACAAGGGGGGCATCCAGGGAAACAACTCCTGGCAGGTTTTTAATGAACACCACAGGAGTTTCGAGGAGATGTTGTGTTAATTCTTTGTTGTTCTGTGTTTGCAGGAAAGCTGAGATAAAATCTTTAATTTTCTCACACTCTTGATCACGCCACTGCACACAGTCTCTTCCTTGACACAACAGGGTGCCCCCTCCCTGCTGTGTGAAATACAGAGTAATTGTGACGCTTTTTTGAAGATTCATGAAAAAGTCTTATCACTGTTTTAGCAAGTTCAGGAGGTGGCAATAGTGGAACAAGCTGAGGTATTGAATAAATGGTTTCGTCATTTTGATTGAAGTCAGCCACTGTTACTACGATTGACCTTTCCTTGATTGCTGTATAGCGATAAATAAGGGAATTTCGCCATGCAGTCAGCTCTTCAGTCCTACAAGAAAATCGTTTCTGGATTTCATCCATGGTGGATTTAAGTTTTTTCGTACTACATGTGGAATCTTCCGCCATATTTAAAAGAAATCAAAACAAAGTTACTGACACTCACATGCTGTCATAGTTCCCATCTCCAGTTGGCAGGTGCATCAAAGTGTCACAGGCATGCTCAGTTTTCACGTGCACACTGCATCATGACAGCCAGCAGAAGAAGGGGAGAGTTCATGAACCCAGAACAAGTTGCAATTTCTCACGTGCAGTTTGCAATTTTTCACGTCCAGTTTGAATACACAAATGTTGATCTCTTCTCGGCAATAGGATGAAAATTAAACCTTATTTGTTAAGTATTAATATTTGAAATATAATTTACAGGCTAACTACACAAGAATTCCAATCACTAAAGTCAGATTAGTGATGAGCACACCTGTATACACCCACCTGCCAAAATTCACTTCAGTCTATGACTAATAACTGCCATAAATACGATATTTTTGACAGAGCACAAATACACGTCTGACCACCTCCAGAGCTCAGGAGAGAGATGAGAGAGAGAATGAGAAAGAGAGAGAGAGGAAGAGAGACAGAGAGAGAGAGAGAGAGAGAGAGAGAGAGAGAGAGAGAGAATGAGAAAGAGAGAGAGAGGCAGAGAGAGAGAGAGAGAAAGAGAGAATGAGAAAGAGAGAGAGAGGAAGAGAGAAAGAGAGAATGAGAAAGAGAGAGAGATGGGGGAGGGGCAGACAGAGAAAGAGAGGCAGAGAATGAGATACAGAGAGACAGAGATACAGATAGTGAGAAAGAGAGAGAGAGACAGGTAGCTAGAGATACAGAGACAGTGAGAGAGACAGAGAGACAGACAGAGAGAGAACGAGCGAGAGAGAAACACACACACACACACACACACACACACACACACACACACACACACACACACACACACACACACAGAAGCAGACCCCCCCCCCCCCAAATAAAAAACAACAAAAAACAAACAAACAAACAAAACTGCACAAAAGAACAAATGAACAAATGAACACATTTTATTTGTAGATGATTATAGAATAAGCATAACAATAGCTTTTTTACATTCAGCCCTCTGCGAAAAAAAAATCGAAAGTAATAACGTGCAATACATAGCATGAAGAATGATATAAAGAAAGAAAAAATACATACATTGATGATGGACTTTCCATGCAAATTCATCCCAATCTAATTTTATACATGAAAAAAAAATAAAAGTAATCATAAACAGGAATAAGCCAAGCAAGGATCACTGTTCACTGTTCACTGGTCCCGTAACCCGCCAGGGTCGTAGGGGTGCTGCATGGTGGACGAACGGTGGACCAGCTGGCTCCACTTAGCGCGGTCGTGGGCGAGTGCCTGGGTGACACTGAAGTCCTCCCCTGTCCAATCACGGATGTCGTCGGCCCACTTTCTCCTCTGTCTGCCCCGTCTTCTCTTTCCCTGGACTGTTCCTTGCAGGATGGTCTTTGCAAGTCCTTCTGAGCGTGTTACGTGCCCATACCATCTGAGTTTCCTCTTTTTCGCCGTGGTCAGTAGGTCTTCATAGTCCCGCACCTGTTGAGTGATCATTTTGCGGACTTCATTGTTGGTGACATGGTCCTTGTATGAGATGCCAAGGAGCCTTCTGAGGCATCTCATTTCTACTGCTTGGATCCTCCTTTGTAGGTCTGCATTCAGTGTCCATGCCTCACATGCGTAAAGCATGATTGAGGTGACTAGCGCGTTTAGTAACTTTACCTTGGTTCCGAGAGGGATGTTTCTGTCTCTCCATATGGTCTTCAGTCTTGCCATTGCTGCTGCTGTTTGTGCCGCTCTTGCTAGGATTTCGGTCTTCGATCCCTCCTCACTTATGATGGCTCCAAGGTACTTGAAACGGTCAATTGTCTCCAGTTCTTTTCCGCTGAGAGTGATCTTGGTGGTGATTGGCTGGGCACTGTTTGACATGAGCTTGGTTTTCTCGGCGCTGATTTCCATGCCGTATCGTGAGGATATTTCGTCCAGTTGCTTCACTAGGTTGGTCAGTTCCTCTTCATTTCCTGCCATACCGTCAATGTCATCGGCAAACCTGAGGTTGGTGATTGTTCGCCCTCCAATGCTGACTGTGCCTGTGTGGTCTTCCAAGGCGTCAGTCATGATGCGTTCGAGGAAAATGTTAAATAGTGTCGGCGACAGCAGACATCCCTGTCGGACCCCAAATGAGGTATGAACCATTCCCCTACCGTGCCCTGTACGAGTACTGCACTAGTGGCCTTTGAGTAGAGTTCCTTGATGGTGTGGATCAGCTTCTGGCCCATGTTGAATTTGTTCATGGTGGCCCACAGAGCGTCATGCCATACTCTATCGAAAGCCTTCTTAAAATCAATGAAGACGTGGAAGATGTCTTGTTGATGCTGGCTGTATTTCTCACACAGAACCCTCAGGTTGAATATCTGTTCTGTGGTGCTTCTATTTGGGCGGAAACCGGCCTGCTCTTCGGCGATGATCTCTTCTGCCTGTGGTTTCAGCCTGTTCAGGATCACTTTCAGCATGACTTTACTGGCATGACTTATGAGGCTGATTGTCCTGTAGTTTTGGCACTGCTGGAGATTTCCTTTCTTGGGGAGAGTGATGATGAGTGATTGGGTCCATGGTGTAGGCCACTCTCCGGTCTGCCAGATCTTGTTGCAGATACTTGTAAGGATGTAAGGACAGACATCCTTACAAGCAAGGATAGGCACGGCTAATTAATTTCATAATGCACACACACACACACCACACACATATATATATATATATATATATATAATATATATATATATATATATATATATATATATATATATATATATATATATATATATATAAAGACAAAATGATGAAGTTCAAAGAAAAGTTATTTCAATAATGTAAATGGAAAATAGAAGAAAAGGAATGCAAAGAAAGAGAGAGAGAAAGATAGAGAAAGACAGACAGACAGACAGACAGAAACAGAGACATAGGGAGAGACGGACAGACAAAGACAGAGACAGACAGACACACACAGAGAGAGTGACAAACAGAGAGAGGGCTAGAGATAGATAGATAGATAGATAGATAGATAGATAGATAGATATGTAGATAGGTAGATAGATAGATAGACAGACAGGCAGAAAGACAAACAGACAGGCAGACAAATAAACAGACAGACTGACAGAGTGAGAGAGAGAGAATGGATGGCAAGAAATCAAGGCAAGGCACATCATATTCTGTTGCATTATGGCCATAGGAATGAATATCTTCGTGAATCTTGCTTACCACCTGCCCTTGGAGCAACATTAAAAATAAATAAATAAATAAAGGTAAAGTAAAAGGTAGAGAAGTTCCATAACCTATAAGGTCGTAGGGGAGCGAGGCGTCAGAGACCTCACTTCTCTAGGGCCAGCATATTGAGGGCGGCGCCCATCTCCTCTCCCTCGCTGCTTTACCTTCCCTGACCCTAAAGAGGGCAGGTACCCGTTTACAGCTGGGTGAAATGGGGGAACTGTACTGAAGCCAAGGCGCGCAAACGGTCACCCATCCAAGTGGTAACCACGCTCGACGCTGCTTAACTTGGCTGGGATCAAGCGAGTGCTCCGACCACTGAGCTATCCCGTTCCCCGGGAAATAAATTTATATAAAAAAAATTAATAAAATGTTTTAAAATCCCCCACACAGAGAGAGAACTGCACAAGTGTGTGTGTGTGTGTGTGTGGGGGGGGGGGGGGCTGGGGGCTGGGGAGGGGGCTGTGTGTTTTTATTCTAAGCGCTGATGCAGAAGTTAGTCTGTCAGGTCAGCTGACAGGATTATCTGACTTGATAGTTCAGCATGTGTACTTGTCTCACTCTGGGGATGGAAATGGGGACGGGATAGCCTAGTGGTTAGAACATTGCGCTCGCAATCTGATGACCCGGGTTCGATTCCCGTTCAAGGGGATATTTTTCCCTGGAGTTAACATCAGTGCAAACTGCGCTCTCCCCATAAGTCCTTCGGATGAGACTATAAACCGAGGCCCCGTGTGCGAACGCACGCACATCTTGCGCACACATTAAATCCTGTTACACTTTTTGTAAGAGTAGGTCATTGTGTGCCGGTTGGAACAGATGACAAAATTGACAAAACCGCATACACACGGGGACTGGTGTAAAAACAGCACATAAGTGCTTATTCCATTATCCTCGATAGAAAAGAATAAAATAAATAAAAATAAAAATAAAAACTCTCTCTCAGTGGTCTTTGAGGCACTTCACAGAATGCTTCTTTTGTTGGTGTTGTTGTTGTTGTTTTTGTTGTTGTTGCTGTTGTTGTTGCTGTTGTTGTTGTTCCTCGGCTAGAGCTCCGAGGTTTACCAATGGTGAGATATTTGAGTATGCGACCGTTTTTACCCACCATGAAGGTAGCCGCATTCCGACTTCCACAAAGTAAGCTGGGTATGTTCCTGTGTCCGTAACCAGCCAAAACGCTGATATGAATTTTTGGAATCTTTAACGTGCATATTTTATCTTTTGCATGTGTATATACATGTCATCCGGGCCCCAAGAGATACAGACACCTGCCGCGATGTTCAACTAATTTGAGCAAAACTACTTAAGTCGTATCAGTACTTTGGGTGAAGCTCGACAGTCTTCCCAATGAGCCCATGGCCAAGCCATTCTGGGTAGGAGCCAGCTGGAGTCCGAAAAATCCTATGACTTTTATGGGATTCGAGCCTGCTGCCTTCCAGTCAGTAACCCAACCCGTTAACCACCGCGCCATTGAGGCTGCTTCTTCTGCATCCAACACTCAGACAGCAACTATTGTTGTCTGTCATATAAGCGAAAATGCGTTGCGCTGCCGTTCAGCGCCTGACGAGTCAGGCCCAGCGCATCCGACTTCGGTGTAAGAGAGAATGTTTATTGGTTATGTCTTTTTGAAATAATGGCAGGAAAATGGACGAGGAAGGCAGAAATCAGACAAGAAAGAGGTGACAAGAAAAAAGGAGGAACAAAAAAAAAGGGGGGTAGAAAAGGGGGAAATCCTAGCTCAGAAATTCCAGAAGGTGGGGACGCTGTTTGTACTGACAGTCCCCGTGTTCACACGGGGGAAGCTGATACTCTGGCACACGTGACCTGATGGGACCTACTCCTCCTCAGCTACAGGCGGTATGCAGGGTATGTCTACATTTCCGAAATTCACCGAATGCTGATGTAAATCGCAGGATCTTAAACATGCAGATTTCACCCTCGGCATACGTATCTGCATGAAGATCATTTAAGGATTTGGCAAGTAAACACTGTTCCCAAGGTTTGACCTTGTAGACATCCGTTTGGATGTGTTATTTACATGTGAAACCTAACTCCCCCACTACAGCGTAGCAGGTATGCTAACATCCGAAATCAAACAAATGCTGATTAAACCAGATCTTAATACATGCAGCAATTTCACCCGCAACTTTGCAGAACATTTAAGGTGAAGTAAACACTTACAATGTACCAGGTTATTGGTGGGTTTTTTAATACTAGACTCAACCAAAACATCACACCATAGACGAGAAACAGCCAATAAAACAAAACGCCAGAACACTCAAACTCACACCGGTGAGGCAGAAGAGAACCCAGGACTGCCAGGAACACATAAGTGAAAGTTACCACTATAGAATGAAGAGCATTGTCAGCAAGTAGGCAGGGTCACATAAAGCATCACTACCATGGGAGTGAGGAGAAGACAGCCAATCTTCACAGGTGCCAGGAACACATAAAGCATCACTACCATGGGAGTGAGGAGAAGACAGCCAATCTTCACAGGTCGCCAGGAACACATAAAGCATCACTACCACGGGTATGAGGAGAAGACAGCCAATCTTCACAGGTGGCCAGGAACACATAAAGCATCACTACCAGGGTATGAGGAGAAGACAGCCAATCTTCACAGGTGGCCAGGAACACATAAAGCATCACTACCATGGGAGTGAGGAGAAGACAGCCAATCTTCACAGGTGGCCAGGAAAAACATAGATCAACATGCAATGGGACGCCTCCACCTGTTCAGAACACATAACACACACCACTATGCGGAGAGCACACACACTACACGGCCAGACACTGATAAACATCCCCACTAAAGAGACAAGCCAATCTCACACAGCCAGAAAAACAAACATAGCACAGGCTCCCCACCGTCACACATACACACACAACGCGCGCTCCCAACACACATACACACAGCTGATACCAAACACACAAAGCACAACACCCCACACACACAAGCACAACCACACCGCCACATACACACACAGGCGTGCCAACACTCAAAACAAAAAGCAGCATACAATCACCAAACACACGGACACAACACACACACGCACACACACACACAGGCGGCATACACTCACGCACAACATATAAACGCACACACACACCACACACCACACGCCATACACCACCACACATAATGCCACACACACACACACACACACAACACACAACCACACACACACACACACACATCTTGCACATTCAAGCCATTGTAAGCCGGTGGGAACAGATAATAAAATTTGACAAAACCGCACACATTTGGAGTCTAGATGTTGAAAACAAAAAGCACAAGAATGCCTATTCCGTCATCTTCGAAATAAAAGACTAAAAAAAAAGATCAAGTTAAAAAAAACCACCAATTCAAGCAGGTGCTGGGGACACTGTTCAAAAATAAATACTGAGTCCACAGAGGTGAACAACCGGCCGCACAGGAAATGCTGACATAGTTGATGATGATTATTTTGGATGGTTTTCATGTTCATCTCTAAATGTGCTCCAATGTACACTGATCCCTGTCAAGACCCGTCTTCTCTCCAAGGCTGCCTCGCCGATACATCAAGCAGAAGAGAGAACACGCCGACAGGGATGCAGATGCACCTGTTTGTAAATGAAGATGGGGCGGCCGGGGGGGGGGGGGGGGGGGGGGGTGATGGAGAGGGCAGGGGAAGGAGGTAGAACTTCTTGATGGTGTTTATGGAATGGCGTGGGTTGTTTGATGGAGACGTGCTGGACGTGTGTAGACTGGACTGCATGCTAATTTGTAGTACGAATGTAACTTGTGTCTTTGCATCTATAAACAAGCAGATACCACTTTAATCAATCGAAAACTTCTTTCTAGTGAATTACACTTCTTTCTGTTTCAGTATCTGTCTATCTGTCTGTCTAGTTGTCTGTCTGTCTGTCACACACACACACACACAAACACACACACACACACACACACACACACACACACACACACACACACACACACACACACACACACACACATTATCGTTATACATTATCTTTTTTTCTCGCTTTTTTTTCTTTAGATAGATGGCTTGATGAAAAAAAGCAAATGCACTGCTTATTCAATGTACCATCTGAAAAGAAAAGTTTGACTTTGACTTTGACTTTGACTTTGACACACACACACACCTCTTGCTATTAAAACTAAAATGTTTTGGTTTGTAAACTTTGTTTACTCAAACATGGGGATGCTGGGGTCCTGTCAGTATAAATAGCATCCCCACCTTATGGAAATTCTGTGCTAGGAATTCCTCCGTTTTCTATTTCTCTCTCTTTTTTTTTATAAACACTTTTATTCAATTTTTGCATATGAACACAAAACAAATATAAGTTGAACATCATAAGTATCATTTCTAACCCGTGTCCCCACCGTTTTAACACATAAATGCACATGAATTCAATATCAATACATACACCATTTTTCAAGCTAGCTATAGTATTTTGTACACTAATTTTGTTAATAAATGGTACTAAGTAATAGAGGCACAAGTAACTAATTAAAAAAATGTTCTACACTTATGAGGTAATATTAATAAAATGTTACATTCCAACACATTGGAACAGGGAAAGATACAAGCAAACATACATATAGATATACATACAAGCATACATACACACACATACACACACTCACATATATACATACATACATACAAATACCTACATACACATGCATACACACACATACATACATACATACATACAAATACCTACATACACACGCATACACACACATACACACACACACACACACACACATATACATGAACATACACTGACACAAAGGGTTATCAATTCAAATCATTGGTCACTTTATAGGCATGCAAATCTGTTATTTGTTTGGATTATTTTTTGTATAGCACTTACGATTCTTGTATGTGCTAAGAGGAGTCCACAAACATTTTACCACACACATATTGGTACACACACATACATATACGTATCTATCACAACAATAGCAGGGTTACTGATCCATGTGGAGACTGGATACATGTCACCTGCCTCCATACACTACTTGATACACATAATTACTATCCATTAGTCACAACAACATAATTATCAGAGTAGATATAACAGCAGTTTGCTAATTTGGGAAAAAAGACAGGTAATAGAGGATTATCTTTAATTTGCTATCAGAGAGAATGTCAAATTTCGACAATATGTCTATATGGTAGCCAATCAGTTACAAACTTATTATGAGTCATGTTGATAAACGAAATATATTTGTCAATTTCAAACACCTTTCTCAAGTATGTCCTGAAGTGACAGAACTGAGGGATTGTTTTATTGATCTTGCATCTGTAAATGTAAAATTTTGCATGTAATATAATCATGTCAAAAATGTGGTCAGACCTATAGGCATTATCACATCCAAACAATACAATTATTTCATTCAGCATTACGTTGTTTGCATTTTCACAATTTTGATTGATATATCTTTCCAGCTGTGCCCAAAAAGGTTGGATACAATCACAAGTCCAGAGCATATGGCTTATACTATCCTGAACTCTTCTGCAGAAGCTGCAGCTGCTTTCATGAACCACATTCATGTGCATGAGGACAGTATTTGTTGCTAATATTCTATGTGTAAGTCTTATTTGGAACCAACGTAGTTTAATTTCTTTAATCTGTTGAATTTTTCTGAAAGTTCCATTCCAATTGACATTGGCATTTAATTTATTGTCCCATTTTTGACAACAGTTTGGTTTTGCATCATCCCGCATGAGGATATCGTAAAATAATCGAGCCCCTTTGGGATACGATGCAATAACCTTAAGAGCTTTAGGGCAATTCAATAATAATAATAATAATAAATAATAAAAATCATAATAGCAACAACAATAAAAATTATCGCCATCATTATCGCCATCATCATCCCCATCCCCACATCCTCGTCTTCAACACACCGATGATAATGATAATGACGGGACAGCCCAGTGGTCAGAACATTGCGCTTGCAATCCGACGACCCGGGCTGATTCCCGCCTAAGGGGACATCTTCCGCTGGAGCCAACATCAGTGCAGACTCCACTCTCCCCAAAAGTTCCTCGGATGAGACTACAAACCGAGGCCCCGTGCGCGAACGCACGCAGAACACCCTGCGCACACGCCAAATCCTGCTCCGCCCTCCGCAAGAGCAGGCCACCGTGTGCCAGATGACAAAATTTACAAGGCCCTACACACACAGGGATCGGATGTAAAAAGGCACACGAGTGCCCACTCCACCATCCTCGATACAAAAGAATAAACAAATAAATAAATAAATAATTCAAGAAAGGGTATAACAACAATCACATACGCACGACTAAGTAACAGAGACTTCTAGGAGTTTCTGTTCTCTTCAATGGATTTTCTCAGTCAGTTACAGCAGCAGCTGCAACCATGCAGCCGAACCTCTCCGCCTTCAGGACATAATTTCCTGGACAGATAGGCATTGATCATGAACAACGTCATCAACAGAATCCATGTCGTGTTAAATTCTGCCTCAACTGACACATGCACCACAAATATGCATAGCATCCACTGCTTTACTGCTTTAGCGATGTTCTTTTTTTCTTTACCCAAAGATTTTTTTAAAAAAATAAATAACAAAAAAGTCTCCTCCTCGCTCCGCGATCTATACACACAAAACATTTTTCAGCAGCTCAGCATCAACGTACATTTATAGGCTGTAAAAGGATGCGTGTTCCACACATACTCTTACATGCACTCGTATACCTATAAGTATTATTCAAATATGCCGGCTTGCATACGCACATGCACAGATCAGATCAGATTTATAAAAAAAAAAATAATAATAATAATAATAATAAAAATTTTAAATAATAATAATAATAATAATATTTCTCTCTTTGTTTCTGCTTTATTCCTTTTCCTCCTGTCACCCCCTTCTTGTCCAGTTTTTACCTTCTGGTTCCATTCTCCTGCCTTTTCTCCAGAAAGACTTTTAATAGAACAATAAAATCGGATGCGCCAGGCCGGACTGGTCAGGCGCTTAACAATAGGGCAAAGCATTGTTGCTCTTCATGAAAGGCAGTAACTGTTGATGTGTGAGCATTCAACGAAGAAGAGATTCTTCACTATCCTCTTATCCGATGATTTGATATGATAAAAATCTTGCTCCCCATAGACAACAGTTTTGTTTTATGTTTTTAATTCTGTACAGCTACTCCTTAACATTGTACTTTGCAAGTTAATATCATCATCACTACTAGTTCATCAATGTTTCAGGTCTACTTTTTCCAAACTGAAAAGTTCTACACGAAGGAGGAATACCTTTTTTTTCTTCTAAAGCTCCGAAGTTCATAAAATGGTGAGATTTCTTATTGAGGTAGCAGCGTTCCGACTCCCGGGATGAAAATCTGTGAAATGAGTCAGTCATGATCACCTCTCTATATAATGCCTCTGCCCGACAGTCAGTTTTAAGTTAGAAATATTTAATTATTCGAAGTGGCCTAGATCTCCAATCATTCTCAGCTGCATGACCTAGTATCAGTTGCAGAAACTAGCTAGTCACCAGTCAGTGTTAGGAAAGTTGGCCCAAGGCCTTTAGACTTAGGCTCAGGGCCTATTAGCATCCCTTCATTCTTCCTAATGCCTGCCATTTATCTGCCCCCCATCCCCCCAACTTGTTTTTGTTTTTTGAAATTCATAATGTGAATGCATAGTAGTTAGTAGTCTAGAAACAGCCAGTCTATGACGTCAACTGTTTTACGTCAGACCCATATGACGGTGCAAACATCAGTGTGGGCTTTGCCAGATCAGTGTTGATGTGTATGATTTTTACCTGGAGATTAGGCCTAAGTAACTCTGTGAAAAAGCAGCGTCATGAACTGTAGATTCAGTGCTAGGTAAAGCCTTCCATAGGAGATCTTACCTACAAAGAAACATATAATATATTATAGATCTACAGTCTGACTTTCTCTGCAGATAACTGCGAGGTCTGATACTTAAGTTCAGCCAACATCTAGATCTAACACGAAGTCTCGCCTTCCCTCAAGCTTTGGATTATCTCCACAGCGAAGCTTAGCCCAGTTTTTTGCTGTCCTGACGTGTGAGTCTAGATCAACAAGAGTCTGAACAATATAAACCCGAAATTCGTTCGACACAGATACTTGTTTATCATCGCATCGAAAGGTTGATCTAAATCACAAGAGGATTCTATATGAGGCTTACGAAGCGTGGTGACAAAAATTTGTTAATTCCGTAGACTAGATAACAACACAATCTGTCAGTGCTGTGTATTTAGTGTCTACATAAAACGTTAACTTATCCTGCAGATCTGTGGGTTTTTAAAAAATTATTTCTGTCTAGAATCATACAGCAGAATTTTAAAAAACTGAAAAAGATGTGACATATCAAAAAGGAGAAAAACTTCATGAATTTAGTGTGCTGTACACAAGCTCTAATCTCACACAAGTGAACGTAGAAAACTCTGACCTTTCGGAATAGCAAAAAGACAGCAAGAATAATGTTTTCGCTATAGCCTTCTTAGTTTTTAAGCAAATAAAGAAAAAGCAGGTTTAACAAAAACAGAAACGACTGTGATTCCTTTGTTGGGCTCTTTTTTCTAACGACGGAAAATGTAAACCGGATTAGCATTAGGTCAGGTCGGTTTTTTGGTGTGTTTTTTGTATGTATATAATTATAAAAAGTGGAGGCTTGACACGAATATATATATATATATTCCCATCAGTGCATCTGTTTTTAACTCCTGTATGTAAAATAATATTACTTGAAACACTGTATCGCTTTGTCAAACAGCTTCAAGTCGGTGATTTATGAACTAGCATTTATCATTAAAAAAAAAAAAAACAACTGAAATATTAAATTCTCCATTTTTGCATAATAATGGAGTAAATCAAAGCATTAACAAAAAAAGACAAAATATTCTTAACTGTTGAATTCTTCTGCGTTCCCTGGATTGAATTGAATACACAGATCTATGTCACAGACCCGCCATTTCTGACTCTCAAAATAGGCCTTACCTACATCGCTTGCCTTTGATGTGGGCTGGCCACCTTTCAAAGCCAGCAGACTTGCTGACAGTCACCTTCGTCTCTTCACATCAACTACTATCACCGTCATAACAAGTTAACTACTATCACCGTCATAAGAAGTTAACTACTATTACCGTCATAACAAGTTAACTACTATTACCGTCATAACAAGTTAACTACTATTACCAAGTTAACTACTATTACCGTCATAACAAGTTAACTACTATTACCGTCATAACAAGTTAACTACTATTACCGTTGCTACATCTTCCGTTCACGTCCAGTAAGTTAACTACTATTGCTCTCACCATTTCTTCCATGTTTTTACATCCAGTAAGTTAACTACTATTGCTCTCACCAGGTCTTCCATTTCTTCACGTCCAGTAAGTTAACTACTATTGCTCTCACCAGATCTTCCTTTTTTTTTTACGTCCAGTAAGTTAACTACTATTGCTGTCACCAGATCTGACATTTTATTTACATCCAGTAAGTTAACTACTATTGCTCTCACCAGATCTTCCATTTTTACGACCAGTAAGTTAACTACTATTGCTGTCACCAGATCTTCCATTTCTTCACGTCCAGTAAGTTAACTACTATTGCTGTCACCAGATCTTCCATTTTTTTACGTCTAGTAAGTTAACTACTATTGCTGTCACCAGATCTTCTATTTCTTGACGTCCAGTCAGTTAACTGCTATTTCTGTTACTAGATCTTCCTGTTCTTAACGTTCAATAAATTAAATACTATTAAAGGATAAGGAAAAGGTAAAGGAGTCCCATAACCTATAAGGTCGTAGGGGAGCGAGGCGTCAGAGACCTCACTTCTCTAGGGCCAGCATATTGAGGGCGGCGCCCATCTCCTCTCCCTCGCTGCTTTACCTTCCCTGACCCTAAAGAGGGCAGGTACCCATTTACAGCTGGGTGAACTGGGGGAACTGTACTGAAGCCAAGGCGCGCAAACGGTCACCCATCCAAGTGGTAACCACGCTCGATGCTGCTTAACTTGGCTGGGGGAAAGCGAGTGCTTCGACCACTGAGCTATCCCGTCCCCCTATTACTGATATTAAATCTTTCATTTCTTCACGCCCAGTAAGTTAACTACTATTACTGTTATCAAATCTTCCATTCTTCACGTCCAGTAAATTAAGTTAACTACAGTTGCCCCTACTAGATCTATGTCTTCATCGTCAAGAAGCACCATTACTGTATAAACATACCATCTTAATATTTTTCTGTATTCCTTTCAGCTACCACTATTATACAAACACATCTTATTTCCTGTTTTCTGCATGTACGTGACATTCTATTTCTGCACTTTTATTTTCCACTGTTACTCTATAGATGTGAAATCGCTCACTTTCCAACCCCAAGCAATTATTGTTGATATTTGAATTTTTTCTTCATTTCCAGCAGCTATCATTTCTGTATCAACGTGAAAGCTGTAATTATTTTTTTCACTTTCAGCACCTCAATTGATCAACGTGAAATCCGTCATCATTTCTTTAACTTCAAGCAACTAGCATTGTTGCATCAACGTGAACTCTGTCATCATTTCTTCACTACAAGCAACCAGCATTGTTGCATCAAGGTGAACTCTGTCATCATTTCTTCACTACAAGCAACCAGCATTGTTGCATCAACGTGAACTCTGTCATCATTTCTTCACTACAAGCAACCAGCATTGTTGCATCAAGGTGAACTCTGTCATCATTTCTTCACTACAAGCAACCAGCATTGTTGCATCAAGGTGAACTCTGTCATCATTTCTTCACTACAAGCAACCAGCATTGTTGCATCAAGGTGAACTCTGTCATCATTTCTTCACTACAAGCAACCAGCATTGTTGCATCAAGGTGAACTCTGTCATCATTTCTTCACTACAAGCAACCAGCATTGTTGCATCAAGGTGAACTCTGTCATCATTTCTTCACTACAAGCAACCAGCATTGTTGCATCAAGGTGAACTCTGTCATCATTTCTTCACTACAAGCAACCAGCATTGTTGCATCAAGGTGAACTCTGTCATCATTTCTTCACTACAAGCAACCAGCATATGTTGCATCAAGGTGAACTACTGTCATCATTTCTTCACTACAAGCAACCAGCATTGTTGCATCAAGGTGAACTCTGTCATCATTTCTTCACTACAAGCAACCAGCATTGTTGCATCAAGGTGAACTCTGTCATCATTTCTTCACTACAAGCAACCAGCATTGTTGCATCAAGGTGAACTCTGTCATCATTTCTTCACTACAAGCAACCAGCATTGTTGCATCAAGGTGAACTCTGTCATCATTTCTTCACTACAAGCAACCAGCATTGTTGCATCAAGGTG
>CM054147.1:6958080-6973080 GCA_028751875.1 Rapana venosa | reverse complement strand
AAAGGTGTTTCATAACCAGTGTGGTCATAGGGGAGTGAAGCATCAGAGGCCTCAACTTTTCCAGGGGCCAGCATAGTGAGGGCGGCGCCCATCTCCTCTTCCTCGCTTCTTTACCTTCCCTGACCCTAAAGAGGACAGGTACCCATTTTACAGCTGGGTGAACTAGGGGACTGTACTGAAGCCAAGGCGCGTAAACAGTCACCCATCCACTTGGTAACCACGCTCGATGCTGTTTAACATAGGCTGGTAGAAAGCGAGTGCTCTGACCACTGAGCTATCCCGTCCCCTGAAGTACATAGTGGATAGAAAATTTGTGCGTATTTCTCTTTTCAAGTACCTCGAAATACTGGCAGCCATACTCTAACTTCAGAGGATTTTCCTCCCCTTTAAAAAAGGGTACTGGTTGTTACGCTGAGAGCTTGTCATGGCTGAAGGCAACAATATCAACATCACATTTCCAGGCATAACAGCATTTAACTACTGTCGGCCTTGTCGTTTTGTTTTCATCCATTACTGGCCAACATTCTGGCCTGGGTCAGATTGTGCTGACGTGAAGTCCTAGCTTTGTGTGTTGTCTAATTGTCCCATTTTTCTAATTGCCAAAGACAGCTCGGGGATAGATGAAGGATATTAATTGTCTGCAAGCAAAAACAAATCTTAAAATCCGACGATGACGACCCAGACAGTTCCGACAGACATCTAAGACCAACAAACACATGTCTGTTCAGTACAATAATTATCAGCTTTAAGCTTGGTGGTGCTATGCCATTGATGATTGTAGTTCGTATATGTGTATGTGATAATAATTATGTTCTGAGTCCTAAACCATGTTTAAACCAAACAACCAACACACAAACAAACAAGCTGGTGAACAACCACATGAACAGACAACTTGAGAAAAAAGCAAGAAAAAAAACAAACTCAAACACACAAACCAGCAAACCGAACACACATGTGACCTAGATTGCTCCAGAAAGGTCAACGCAAGAAAGACACAATCACTAAGAAAAGATAACAAGCAAACAGACAAGCATAAGATAAAACAACAACAACAATAACAATCAGCTCCACAAGACAAAGACGTAGAACATACTTTAACCAGTAAAAAAGGAAACTAAACACATTGAAAAGAGCTTTATAAGACGTAAGTCAGAAATCCCTTCAGCGTGGGCTTTCAAAGCAATTTGCTCTACAGCTTTGCCAGCTTTCTGAACCATTGTAAAAATAATTGCTTGACAACATTAAACTGACCCCTCCCCGTCACCCCCCCCCCCCCCCCCCCCCCATCCCCCTGCCAGTTTGAACAGCATACGAAAGTGAAGGCGCGCGCGCGCAGTCACTCACACACACACACACACACACACAAGAAATAATCTTTACAAAACAAGCTTCTTGTACTCAGGTAGTGACTTATGGAACAAGCTCCCAAAACGCTTAAAATGTATCAAAAACAAAAACCAGTTCAAGACACAGCTAAAAAGCCATCTAATGCATGAATACCTAGGAATTGACTAATAAGGCAAATCAACCATGATTAATACGGCAAAATCAACCATACTTACATTTACCAGCACTAATGGTATTCCTTACAACAAAAATTCAAGTATGTCTTACTGAGACCAGAAATTCTACAGTCACACACTGTATATGTGTGGAGGGAGGGGGAGGCAGGAAAGAGGCACACTAATTATGCAAAGAAGTAAGAGTAACCTATGCAAGCTAGTAAATAATCTGCAATGTTGAAACAAGTGGAAAGGAGGAAATTTTAAAAATCTTTTTATGATAGACCTGATAGCTTGATAGTATGTCCTTCTCTCTCTCTCTCTCTCTCTCTCTCTCTCTCTCTCTCTCTCTCTCTCTCTCTCTCTCTCTCTCTCTCTCTCTCCCCCTCTCTCTCTCCTCTCCTTTCCTTTCCTCTCCACTCCTCATGCCCTTTGTCTTGTCTAATTCAATAGATTTTATCGTGGATTTTGTTTTTATTGCAGTTAGAGATGAGATTATTAGTACTATTATAAGCGATACTGTTTTAGTATGATATTGTTTTTAGTTTGATAGTCCAGTGGATTATGGGCTTTTGAATTATGTATCGTATAGGGGTCCTACTTGTTTGAATATGTGTCTTTTTTTTTAAACTATTAATTTGATTGAAGGTGTATTTCCCCTTCCCCCTTGATACTCCTCCCCCACCCCCATCCTTTCTAATGCTTTTCTGTTATCATGGTTATGTTGTTGTCTCATGGTGATGGGGATCATTTGTTATATTGTTGTCTCATGGTGAAAGACGATTGTTGTTATAATTGTATCTCTATTATGATAATCATTATTATAATCTTATTTGCCTTATCTTGCTTTGATAGCTATTGTGTGAATATGTCTTTTTTTTTTTAAAAGCGCTATTTGAAAAGTATGAACGCAAAAAAAGCACACGTTTGCTGGGTGGAGGAGGAGAGGAGGGAGGTCATTGAAGATAATATTGTCAGTAATGACGAATGCCTAGTATTTTCTAACGTTTTATTCTTGTACCTTTTTATTATCTAAAGTATAAACGTGAAAGAATGGATGTAACAGTAGGTGAAGTAATTTGTTTGTCCTGATGTTTTATGATTTTCTTTTTTTAATTCTTAAAACATTTTTATTTAAATGTGTGTGTGGACGTGAGCGCGCACGCGCTCAGGCATGCATGAGTATGTGTGTGCATGTATATGTATATGTGGTAATTTGTACTTTCAATGTATCTCCTTATCGATTTTTTCCTCTTTTTTTACTGGTTTAAGTTAACGGTAAATGATGCAATAACGTAATGTCTTAGTATAATCATTACGAAATTTGTTCTTAGATAGATGGCTTGATGAAAAAAAGCAAATGCATTGCTTATTCAATGTACCATCTGGAAATAAAATTTTGACTTGACTTGACTTGACTTCACACACACACACACACACACATACGGGGATAGCCTGGTGGTTAGAGTGATGCGCATTGAAATTGGGGGGACGGGATAGCCTAGTGGTTAGATCATTACGATTTGTTTGGGTTTTTCGCTTGTTAGTTTTTTGTTTTGGTGTGTGTGTGTGTGTGTGTGTGTGTGTGTGTGTGTGTGTGTGTGTGTGTGAAGGGGGGAACGGTGCTGTTTTTTTTCTGTTTTTTTTTATTGTTGTTTTTTGTTTGTTTGTTTATTTGTTTGTTTTTGAGTTGTTGTTTTTTTCTCATTTGTTTGTTTGATGTTCTTGTTTTTTCTTGTTTTTTGTTTGTTTATTTGGAAGGGTGTTTATGTCTGCTTTTTGTTGTTGTTGTTGTTTTTTGGTTTGTTTTTTGTCTTGTTTTGTTTTTTTCTTTTTTCTTTTTTTGTTTGTTTGTTTGCTTGCTTTTTTTTTTTTTTTTTTTTTTTTTGGGGGGGGGGGTTCTGGGGTATGTTTTGTCTTTTGCTCGTCTGGGGTTGTTTGTTTGTTTGTTTGTTTGTTTGTTTGTTTTTCTTCTCTCTTTTTCTTTAAAAAAACAAGTTTTTTCCCTTTGCTTCTTCTGCTTGAAAGTATGAGTACTGAGTGCATTTTTAAATGTGACCCCATGGGCGGCGACTGGATGTAAAAAAGAACATGAATACTTATTCATTATCCTGGAAAAAAAAGAATTTGTTTCTATTACTTACAATGTGTAGATGTTCTTTTTATGACTTTATTGGCTTTCCCCCCTCTTTATTATGAGAGTGTATGGGTATTGCTCTTATTTTATTACCATGACATTCAATTTGCATGAACATAATTAAAAAGTGTTTGTGTTGATCGTGTGCTATGTGAGTATTACATATTTAGTATTATCCCTGAAACACCCCCCCCCCCCCCCCACACACACACACACACTCAAACACACACACACACACGCGCGCGCGCGCTCAAACACACACACACACATACTCACTCACTCACCCACCCATATTCTCTCCCTAAACGACTGTATAGTTTTTAATTTCTTCTTGTTTTGTTTCTTGTTTTTATTGTGTGGATGTATGGGTATTAAATTTATTTCATTATCATGACATATAATTTGAAACGAGTATAATCTAAAATGAGTGTTGATGGGATCGCATACTGCTTTGGGATTTATATATTGGATATTATCTCTGAAATACACACACACACACTCTCTGTCTCTGTCTCTCTCTCTCTCACCTTTTATCGTCCTGCTTATAGTCATAGTATATGCTGATGAAGGATTCATATTTTTATATTTTCAATACTTTATTGGACTTGCCTCTGTACTTAAGTTTTAATGAGTGCCCTATTTCAATATCTTATAATTATGTGTAACACCAGTATGTGTACCATTTGACAATGTGTAGATGTTTATCTTTATGACTTATTAAGTTTGGTTGTGTTATTTTTCTTGGCTTTGTTGTTGCTCTTGTTCTTGTTGTTGTTGTTTGTCTGTTTTTCTCTTTTTTATCATCTTTTGTTGGTTTGATTTTTCCTTCTCTTTTTGTTGTTTGTTTGTTTTGGTTAGGGTTTTTTGGGGGGTGGGGGTAGGGGTGGGGTATTCTTAGGATTTTCTTTTAATTGCTTGCTTTTGGGGGGGGGGAGGGTTGTTGGAGGGGAGCTGTTTTGAAAAGGGTTATTTCCCTTGTTTTTATTGCGAGACTGTATAAGTATTGGGTTATTATTATTAAGATGTATCCCTAACGGGCGGGGACTGGATGTAAAAAAGCACATGTGTGCTTATTCATTATCCTCGAAATAAAAGAATTTGTCATTGTCATTGTCATTGTCATTACGCTCGCAATCTGACGACCCGGGCTCGAATCCCGTTCAAGGGGGATGTTTTCCCCTGGAGTAAACATCAGTGCAGACTCCACTCTCCCCAAAAGTCCTTCGGATGAGACTATAAACCAAGGCCTCGTGTGCGAACGCACGCAGAACATCTTCCGCACGCGTTAAATCTTGTTCCGCTTTTCGTAAGAGTAGGCCATTGTGTGCCGGTAGGAACGGATGACAAAATTTACAAAATCGCATACATACGGGGACTGGATGTAAAAAAAAACACATAAGTGCTTATTCCATTATCCTCGATATAAAAGAATAAATTAAAAAAAATTAAAAATAAATAAAATTGCGCTCGTGATCTGCTGACCCGGGTTTGAATCTCGTTCAAGATGATTTTTCCTCTGGAGTTAACATAGTGCCAACTCCACTCTCCCCAAAAGTCCTTCGGATGAGACTAAAACCGAGGCACCGTGTGCGAACGCACGCAGAACATCTTGCCCACAAGTTAAAACCCGTTTTGCTTTTCGAAAGAGTAGGGCATTGTGCGCCGGGTGGGAACGGGTGACAAAATGTACAAAACTGCGCACACACGGGGCCTGGATGTAAAAAAGCACATTAGCGCTTATTTCATTATCCAGAAAGAAAAAATATATATAAATCACACAACACACACACACACACACACACACACACACACACACACAAACACACACACACACACACACACAAATACACAATCAAAACCACACCAACAGATAGAAATCATAAGATAAAACATCTCAACTGTCTCCATCGCCGCTGTCGTCGGTAGGAGCTCCACGCAATGCCACCAGGGTTCACCATTTCTCTCTGTCTCTGCTGAGTTCTACCATCTCCTGTAGCCCTCCTTCCAGACCACTGACCTCAGTTATGTTGGCAATGTAGGATGTTGGTGGTCTGCTCTTTTCCTTCTGTCCGCAACCTTACCTTGGAGAACTGTCGTCATCAGATTGGTCTGTGTGTTTCAGTATGTCACATGAACGAAAACGCGTTGCGCTGCCGTTAAGCGCCTAATAGATCAGGCCCAGCGCAGCTGACTTGGCGTGGGAGAGAATTTTACCTTTTAAGTCATTCTGGACAAAAGACAGGAGAATAGACCAAAAAGGAGAGAAAGACAAGAAGGCGACAGAAAGAAAAGGAGCAAGGTAGAAACAAAGAGAGGGATAGAAAAGAGAGAATTCCTAGCACAGAGTTCTTAGAAGATGGGGGATACTATTTATATTGAAAGACCCCCGGCATCTTCACGGGGGTATAATATACACTAATCACAATACAAATTTTTGGTACAGAAATATTCAGTGGATGCTATTTTAGCTGTCCAAAGAATTCATAGTATTTGCACAGAAATACAGGCAAGGCCTTACACTTAAAAGCTGTCACGCATATAGGTATGTTCGGGTAATTTTGATTTTTTGACAATAAAGCGCAGTATCCATAGTTACAAAAGCAGCATAAAGAAGCGAAATATATAGATAGTTGATTATCATAGATGGAATGGTCAACAGACCGGATGTAAACATTAAATGGGGATCAGTCCTTATGATACAGCATTGTGAATAGCGTTGCAGTGTGTATGTTGTGGATTGTTCAATGAAGCACTGATTCTATGCGCGTTGTGCTACCCTGTGTTGTATGTCAGTTGGCTGACATAAGTCACTTGTGTACGTATCTGTGTTGCAGATATTTTTTCGTTCCTCGGCTAGAGCTCCAAGACTCACCAATGATTTTGCGATTGCGACCGTTTTTGTCCCTCATGAACACATTCCGACGTTGAGGATATAGTGCTGGGTAGGATCGTGTTTCTGTAACCAACTGACATAGATTACAGGATTGTTAACGTGCATAGTTGATCTTATGCACGTGTATATACACGACGGGAATGAAGGCACTGGCAGGTCTGCGCTGAGATCTTAAAAATCCCTACCCTTAATTCACCAGAAGCTGCCGAGATTCGAACCCTCGACTTCATTGATCCTTGGGATTAAAGTCGAACGGGTCTAACAACTCGGCTTTAGCGTCCGCCGTGTTGTATACATATGCGGTGCAGTGCAACCATGTCATGCAGGTTTTATTGTGCGCAAAAGATGTACTACATTGATTTATACTGTACAAAGAGTACTGTGGTGACGCGTGCTGAAGTTATTGTTGTAAGGTTGGTTTTTTTTAATTCTTTAATGCTGTTGTATTCATTTCTTCTGTTTTGATTGGAATTGTTTCAAGTCAAGTCAAATCTACAAAAAATTAAACCACTTTAAATATCCCATGAAGGGCAGTTACAACAAACTACCATGAATTTCTGTGTGTTGAGGTGATAAAGTATTCGTATTGGAGTCATTGTTTTACTCTGAATGTAGACCTACCACACAAGGTGTTCAAGTGGACAGCAGACGTGAACAGCCAAAGCCTCTGTGTACACCAAGTGGATTTGAATGAGAAGTGTGCTGTGTCATCAGATAGTTTCCAAGTCACACTCGCTCCATGTTGGATCAAGCTCTGATGGACCTGTCAGATATATGGGACACATTCTCAATCTTGAGAACAGCGTGCCTTTTCCTATTCAGCCCCTTCTGTCTGGAATGCTTTACCTCAGATCTCCGCCATTCTTCTTCTCTTTCTTCATTCAAATCCAGCTTGAAAACGCATCTCTTTCACAAAAAACAAAAGTTACCTAAGTGTTTTATATATATATAATATATATATATATATATATATATATATATATATATATATATATATATATATATATATATATAATATCATGATTTGTTTGCCCCACTTAGTGTACGTGTAGTATTTTGTTAGACAATTTAGTGTATTGATTTTTTTCTTATAATGGAAAGTGCTTTGTGCTCCCCCTATGAAGGGAAAGGAAAGCGCTCAAACAGTGTCTTGTTGTTATCATCATTATTATTATCACTACTACTAATACTACCATTATTATTATTATCATTGTTGTTACTACTACTACTACTACTACTACTACTTCTACTACTCCTCCTGCTGCTGCTGATGATGATGCTACTGCTGCTACTACTGCCACTATTGCTGCCTCTACTACTACTACTACTACTACTACTACTACTACTACTACTACTACTACTTCTACTACTATATTGCTATATTGTATTAGCTGTGCTGCGTGAGATGTACTGCTGCTATATGAGTAGTGCTGTTATACTATACTATCATATATACTACTATACTATATACTACTATATACTCTACTATAACAATAATGTTATGTAATTATTGTAGTAGCAGGAGATTGAAAGTAGTACAATAGCGTAAGTATCATTACATCATTATCAAGTAGTAACGTAAGTAGTCAATGTATTCTAGTATTAATAAGGTGTGAGGATTATAGCGCTGATCTTGTAAAGTAAACAAATCAAAGGGCTACATTCAAATCATTCAAGGCTGCAAGCCATCATAAATAAAGAACAAATATCAAGTTTATACACAAACTTAGGTGGGGGTGGGGAGTGAAGGCAGCTTGAGAAGGAACAGACAAAGGGAAGACCGGTAGTATAAGTGCGTTTGAGGTAGATTTGAAGAATCAATGAGGCTTTGCGAAGTGGAAGAGGAGGTCGTTCCATGTGAAGGACCGGAAACAGGAAAGAGCGACGGCCACAGTTGTTTAATCTGGTGTTCGAAGCACAAGTATCTACAGATGGACGAAGGGAACGGGCCGGAGTGTACAGGTGAAGACAGTTACAGAGATAAGAAGGTGCAGATTTGTGGAGACATTTGAAACAAAGGGTATTAAGTAGTAGTAGTAGTAGTAGTAGGTGTAGTAGTAGCAGTAGTAGTGGTAGTAACATTATTATCGTTATTATCACTAGTAATAGTAGTAGCAGCAGCAGCAGTATCAGGAATATTACTATTGTGATTCAGTATTGCCATAACACTATTGTCTGTTTCAGGACCAGCCCAACCCCCTCAGAAGGCAGTTTGGCTCCCTCCTCGCTGATCGAGTACCTGCACAACCAGGGTCGTCACAGCAAGGGCGAGCTCTTCACTTCCTTTGGCACAGACTCCCGCATTTCTTCTTTCAATATTCCCGACAAAAAACCTTCTTAAGTAGTTAATCCCTTTATCACCCAAACGGCATCAAGTTTAAACAACCTGTTTTTCAAACAATCATACATAATTATGTAAGGTCAGGTAAGGTGAGGCAAGGTGTCCCATAACTTATGTGGTCGTAAGTGAGCGAGGTATCAGAGACCTCAGCTTCTCAAGGGGCCAGCATATTGAGGGCGGCGCCCATCTCCTCTCCCTCGCTGCTTTACCTTCCCTGACCCTAAAGAGGGCAGGTACCCATTTACAGCTGGGGGACTGTACTGAAACCAAGGCACGCAAACGGTCACCCATCTAATTGGTTACCACGCGGGGAAAGCTAGAGCTCTGACCACTGAGCTATCCCGTCCCCATCGGACATAATTTATACAGACTAGAGCGACAACTAGTTAAAAGCTCACGGTGTGCTCAACAGCAGTGAAAGGTTCAGTCTGTACATTTGGCAGCTGGTGGACATCAATGTGTTCAACCTGTAAAACTGCATTTTTTAAAACACCTTTGACAACAGTCTATTATTAGTCTAAACTCTTCAAAAAACGGAATTTGTCCCTCCTCAATGAAGAGAGAAACTTTACAAGATTCAAGATTTTATTTCAAGAAGACCCTCTCAACGGGTACATGAAATTTAACAAATCTGACGACCCGGGTTCGATTCCCGTTCAAGGGGATATTTTCCTCTGGAGTTAACATCAGTGCAGACTCCACTCTCCCCAAAAGTCTTTCGGATGAGACTATAAACCGAGGTCCCATGTGCGAACGCACGCAGAACATCTTGCGCACACGTTAAATCCTGTTCCGCTTTTCGTAAGAGTAGGCCATTGTGTGCCGGTGGTAACAAATGACAGAATTCACAAATCCGCATACACACGGGGACTGGATGTAAAAAAGCACATAAGTGCTTGTTCCATTATCCTCGATATAAAAAAGGGTAACAAAACCACTACTTGCCGATGTGGGCGAGTGAAAAATACTCACAACACAAATTTATTCCAAAATGAAGAGCACAAATTATGGACATGAAAACTAAAAGAACATTAATAAACTAATTTACATAAAAGAATGTATAATTCAACAAAATTGAGTTTATTCAACATAATTGCGTTCTCTCTAATACATTCTTCTCTACTATCTCTCTTCCTCTATCCCTCCCTCCTCCCTCCTCCTCTCCTCTCCTCTCTCTCTCTCTCTCTCTCCTCTGTCTCCCATTGTACGACTTTTTCTAAAAACACTTTTCATTATCAATGGCTTCTCTAATCCCCCCCCCCTTCCTTCCCCCCCAAAGGCTTCGCAACCCCTTCATTGGCCAATGCCTTTTCTAGTAAATCATTCAGTTCTCTTCTCTCTCTCTTCCTCTCTCTCTCTCTCTCTCTCTCACCCTAAAAACTCTTTTCATGTCTTGCCTAATTACCTGGGTTTTATCTTCTGGGCTGCGGGGTCGGGGATATTGCTCTGGTCAGGCTCACTTACTACTCCTCTCTCTCTCCAAGTGAACATTAGCCTTCCTACACAACACGGGACCTTAAAGTACCGGGTGTAATGTTGTGGAGGGGTGGGGGATATGTGTGGGGTTGTGTTATGCGTTGACTAACTGTTTTTTTTGGTACCACTTATATTCCGCCCTTTTCCTCTACCCATTTCTTCCTGGATTTTCCTGGAACCAAATGGTATTGGACTGGATTTGATTTGCATTTGTTCCCCTTTTGTTTGTTGTGTATAAAACTGTTTTTTTTGATAAAACTTATTCCTCGAGCTCTTTTCTTTTTACTTATTATTACTTGTTTATTAATCACTTGTAAGCAAAATGTCTATTCCCAATTTCTTATTTTTTCTGTTCATCCCTTTTTTGTTGAAAAAAATGACTTGGCAAGGTTTCTTCTAACGATCTTTTTTCCCTCGATCCTTATTTTTTTTAAAACCAGAAAATAAACTTAGAATGACCTATTCGAATCAGTCTACAAGTCCCACAATACGACTTCCGAGAAGGAGTTGATCAGGCATTCTATCTCGTTTATTGGAAGTTGATGCAAGTTTCCATCTAAACGATACTTTTTTTCCCCTTTTCCTCGCCTGGAGCTCTCAGGTTCACAACCAGTGGAATTTCTTACGCAAACGACCGTTTTTGCCGTTTAAGGTAGCCGCAATACGACTTCGGAGGTGTAAGGGATTGAAATCAGAGTCTTTCTCTATCTCAGAGAGTCATGAACTCTGCAAGAATATACCTGTCCATGACACGCTGACTCACAATAAATTCAGGGTAGTTCTCCCATTGAGTTGATGCAGAAGTCAAGTTCCATAACTTCAGAAATTTTCGAAGAAGTTTTAGAAAAGAACTCTTTATCAGAAGTTTATAACATAGAGACGGGAGTGGGGTAAAGGTTAGTGGCCCTCCCCCTCTCTATTTGTTCGTATTTAAGGTTGGTGATTGACCGGGAAGACAGTGTTCAGAGCAGGGGTTACTGAGACAGGTTTCGTTTCTGTCTGTCACTGAAGATTCTGCAAACATATACAGAAAATGAACAGTCATCAAAAAAAAATAATAAATAATGCCCTTCCTTTCCTCACCTTTCTATTTCTCTCGTTTTTTGGCAAATTATTAGATAATTCTTTCATTTGCCCAATTCTCCAAATATTTGTGTTTGAAATAATAGAAACCAGTCGTGGCAATGATTGTAATTATGCCCTTTTCCCGTTGGTAGTTCAATAAATGTTGGTTTGTTTCCATTGTGGTTTTCTGGTGTGTGAATGTGTCAGATTTGTGTGATTTCGTCTTGCTATAGTGGGTGGTGGTGGTGGTGGTAGTAATGGTGTTGGTGATGTTGTTGTTGCATGCTGTTGTTGTTGTTGTTTTGCTGTCGTTGGCTGTTCCGCAGCTTAGACCCCCTGGAGATCACCCAGTGTCCCCCTCATCACACCTGAGACGACGACTATTACTACTACTGTTACTACTACTACTGCTGCTGCTGCTGCTGCTACTACTACTACTACTACTAGAATGAGTGAGACAGACACAGAGAGACAGACATGCACAGAGACAGACAGAGACGGACAGAGAGTATAATATGTACCCTTTTCATTAACGTATCAGATAGCTCTACTAAGATAAGCTGGATAATGTACTACATACAGTATGAATCACCTCCATTTGTCTTTCTGCCTGTCATTTCGGTTGCCCTAGGATCTCTTTTGGGATCTCTCGGGTACTTCACTTCAAGGTTGACTGATACACACGTGCATGTCAGGAGATGTGTTGACACTTTTTTCCTTCACTGAGGGGGCGGAGGGGGGGGCATGGCGGGGGAGGGGGAGGCTGATCTCTGATTTAATGAAGATATATTTGGGGGATTGAAATAGATCTCTGATTATCTTTAGAGGTAGCGTTTTGTTGCTGTTTTGGGGGGTCGTCTTTGTCAACAATATGATTGTTATCGTCATTATCGACATCATCACCTCCATCAACTTACACACACACACACACATACACACACACATACTCACACACGCACTTGTATGGCACACACATACAAATGCGCACACGAGCACACAGACACATGCGCACGCGCACACACACATGTCTTTATGTATATTTAGAGAGATAGATAGATGATAAATAGCTAGATATAATAGGCAGATAGATGAGTCATCCTCTGTGTATGTGGGTATCCCTCAACCCTATTTTCATCCATCCACTTACCAACACAATCTACCGAATCAATAAAACCATCATCTCATCAACTCTGTTTCCCCTTTGATAACACTCAATCCATACACCAAGTAACCACACACTAATTAAATCCCCGGCCCCTCTCCAAAACAGCTAATTTGTTCCCATCCACATTTAGACTGTTTTCTTCTATAGATCTTGGTAAAGACACACACAAAAAGGATGGAGGGGAAATGGGGGCGTCTCATTGTGGTATGTACATGTGCATGTACGTGGGTCTTCCATCAATGACGGCTGTGGCAGGGTGATGTATCATGTCTGGTATTGGTACTAAAATACATGTTGGTTAATTGAAATGCCTTGCACAGAGAACGTCATCCAATTAGCCATGAACCTATTCTAGTACCACTGTTGATGACTTTGGGGCTAAGCTCTGTGTGTGTGTTTGGGGCTCGCTGTCTATAGGGCGGTAGTGGTGGTGAGGGTGGGGGAGGGGGGGGGGGGTAGAGGAAGGGGGAGGGACAAGGCTAATTTTGTTTGCTGGGCACACGTGCCAGTCACGAGACGTGTGCGGGGTGTGGATGGACTTGATCGTCAGTGTTCGGTGTAGGTACTTCACCTTGAGTGCCGGCAGGAAGGCCTAGTGGTTAGAGCGTTGATCTCGTGATCTGAGGGTCGGTCACTGAGGGTGGAGGGTTCCAGTCTCTACTCGGGTGTTTTTGTTAGGCTTTGGGTTTTGTTGCTGTTGCTTTTGTTTTGTTGTTGTTTGGGGGAGAGGGGTGGTTAACATTGGTGCTGACTCCATTCCACACTAAGGCCTTCAGATAAAAGTGTAAACCGAAGTCTGTTGTGTAAACCAAATCATTCTGCGCACGTTTGAAAACTCCACTCGGTGTGTGGGATGGCCTAGTGGTTAGATTATTGCACTCGCTCTCTGACAGCCCAGGTTTGAGCCACCATCGGGATGCTCGTTCAAGGGGACGTTTCCTTTGGAGTTCGCATCAGAACTGACTCCCCGCCCCTTCCCCCACCCCCACCCCCCAAAAAAGTCGATAGGATGAGACTATAAGACTATAAGTCCACCATTCAACGCACGCAAAGCGTCTTGCGCAAACGTTAAAACATGTTCCACTTTTTGGAAGAGTAGGCCTTATTGCCTGTAAAAATAGATCCCACTCTTCCCCCCCCCCCCCCCCCCAAAAAAAAAAATCCCCCCTCCCCCTAAGAAAAAAACCCTGCAAGTACACTAATGTCGCTATTAGACATTATCCACGAAGCTAGAATACAGCTACCTTAGTGATAAGCAAGAACGGTCACCTTCGCAAAAATCTCACCACTTGTGGATCTTGAAGCTGTAGCCAAAGATCGGTAAATGTGAAAACTAAATAAAGCAAGCCAGCCAAAGGAACAAGCCAGCCAAAGTATCAAGCCAGCCAAAGGAACAAGCCAGCCAAAGTATCAAGCCAGCCAAAGGAACAAGCCAGCCAAAGTATCAAGCCAGCCAAAGGATCAAGCCAGCCAAAGGATCAAGCCAGCCAAAGGATCAAGCCAGCCAAAGGATCAAGCCAGCCAAAGGATCAAGCCAGCCAAAGGAACAAGCCAGCCAAATAAAGCAAGCCAGCCAACAAACGGAACTAACCCCAGCTCTCCTGTGCAAGCCAAAAGCATCATGCGCACGTGTTAAAACCCCGTACATCTTTTTAGAAGAGTAGGCCACATGTCTATGGCTAGTGACATGAATAACAAAAAAGAAACCCCCCATCTCCCAAAAAACCCAACATGCACCCTGCTACTTAAAAAGAGCAGAGGGAGAGACAGACAGAGAGAGATGGGCTCTAGCAGGTTCAACTTGCTCACCACACAGTGCCTACAACAACAACAACAACAACAACAATTCAATGCAGTTTCCCAAAGACTCCTTTTGCAAATTACGGAACAAGTCAAGTCAAATCAGTAGACATTCCCAAAGTCGGAATGCGGCTACCTTCATGGTGGGGGGAAAAACGGTCGCATTCGCAAAGTCTCACCATTAATGAACCTCGGAGCTCTAGCCGAGGAACGAAAAAAATCAAGTTAATCAGTGCTTGGGGAAAGGGGACAGAAAAGAAGAGAGAGAAGAGAGAGAGAGAGAAAGAGAGAGAGGGGAAGAGAGAGAGGGAGAGAGAGAGAGAGTCAAAGAGTCACAGAAAAGAAAAGAAAAAGAGTCAGAGAGACACAGAAAGAGAGAGAAAAAGAGTCAGAGAGACAAAGAAAGAGAGAGAAAAAGAGTCAGAGAGCACAGAAAGAGAGAGAAAAAGAGTCAGAGAGAACACAGAAAGAGAGAGAAAAGAGTCAGAGAGACACAGAAAGGAGAGAGAAAAAGAGTCAGAGAGACACAGAAAGAGAGAGAAAAAGAGTCAGAAAACACAGAAAGAGAGAGAAACAGAGTCAGAGAGACACAGAAAGAGAGAGAAGAGAGAGCAAAAACAC
>CM054147.1:6950580-6953080 GCA_028751875.1 Rapana venosa | reverse complement strand
CATCAGAAGGACTTTCGGGGGGGAGTGAAGTGGGTGCTGGTGTTAACTGCAGGCAAAGATCCCCTGGAACTGATGATACCTCGGCGGTGCCTCGAACCGCAGAAAGTTTGAAAACGCATGCAGGCACATAGGTGTCATGTTGAGACACCACCATCCCCATAGTCGCCATGCGTCTATCTTAACCATGGGCGCTTAGCGCTTTTCGGAAGAGTAGGCCATTGCGTGCCAGTGGAAACAGATGACAGAATTTACAAAACCGCATACACACGGGGACTCGATGTAAAAAAGTGCATGAGTGCTTATTCCATTATCCTCGAAATAAAAGAATAAATAATAATAATAATAATAATAATAATAATAATAATAATAATAATAATAATAATAATAATGGGTGAAAACGGTGGCGTGCGCTAAATCTCGCCATTGGGGAGGTAGAGCCGAGGAACGGAAAATGTCAATTAAGTCAAGTGTCTGTACATTTCTGCCAGCGGCGCGCGTGTGTGTGTGTGTGTGTTTGTGTGTTTGTGTGTGTATGTGTGTGTGTGTGGTGTGTGTGTGTGTGTGTGTAGTGTGTTGTGTGTGTGTGTATGTGTGTGTGTGTGTGTATGTGTGTTGTGTTGTGTGTGTGTGTGTGTGTGTATGTGTGTGTGTGTGTGTGTGTATGTGTGTGTGTGTGTGTGTGTGTGTGTGTGTGTGTGTGTAGTGTGTGTGTGTGTGTGTGTGTGTGGTATGTGTGTGTGTGGTGTGTATATGTGTGTGTGTGTGTGTGTGTGGTGTGTGTGTGTGTGTATGTGTGTGTGTGTAGTGTGTGTGTGTGTGTGTGTGTATGTGTGTGTGTGTGATGTGTGTGTGTGTGTGTGTGTATGTGTTGGATTGTGGTGTGGTGATGTGTGTGTGTGTGTGTGTGTCTGTGGATGTGTGTGTGGTATGTGTGTAGTGTTGACGATGTGGTGAGGTGTGTTGTGTAGTGTGTGTGTGTGTGTTAACTGGGTGTGTGTGTGTGTGTGTTGTGATTGTGTGGGTATGTGTGTGTGTGTGTGGTGTGTGTATATGTGTGTGTATGTGTGTGTGTGTGTGTAGTGTGGTGTATGTGTGTGTGGGTATGTGTGTGTGTATGTGTGTGTGTGTGTGTGTATGTGTGTGTGTGTGTGTGTGTGTGACATTTTTATGGTAGTCATTTTGGAATGTTTTAACCAACATGAAATGTAGCTTTTTTGTGTCTTTCGAGATTATGATGCGTATCAATCTGCCTGTCAGTATTGTAATTGCCCTTCATGGGATGATTAGAGTGTTTTTGACTTTGACTTTGACTTGACTTTGAGCTGACTTAAAGATTCTTTTATGAAGTTAGAATCGAATAAAAGTTATCACAAAACAGGGGATGACGATTAAAAATAAAAGAAAGCGAATGATAATTAGATATTAAGAAAAGCGTTTCCACACCTACAAAATTAATATGGCAGTCAGAGATATGGTGGGCCAAGTTTTACATTACATTTACTTTTGCTGTCATAAAGAAACACATGAATAAATATGATCAGCTATATAAATCACCATGGCTAGACATGCAGTTTGATTTCCTGCAGTCTGACAAAACATAGTATATCATTACACTTGAAAACAAGTACACACTAAAAAAACCCGACAAGCTTTGACAAGCAAAATCTTCAAAGGTTATACAAAGTGGTGTACAAAATATTATGCATATGTCACACATATTACACAAAGGTTTTGCGCTTCACGTTCAAACTAAAACAATTTTCAAATGAACCAAGTAAACACACACAAAATACTAAACTGCCTACAAATGAGATCACATGGGATGAGTAGACAAGAGTGTCTAAATATCTAATTGTCACAAAACTGAGTGGGACTTAAAATGTTTGATTATCTAATATATGGTAATCCATTTCAAAACACGAATTTTGGCAACACCGAATTAAACAAGAGAGATAACAAGTGTCGGGCCTAAAGACAAACAAGGGCACATAACTTCAAGCTAGAGATGACAAGAAGCCAGACAACAGGGAACTGACGGTGAGTTCAGGGCTGTCCATGGGAACACTCCCTGAACACAGGCAGGACCCATCTTGTTCATGTACACAGCCGTCGTTTTCCATTTCTACGTTTAACAGGAAAGATACATACACATACAAACCAGCTTCTTGTTTAAGACTGGACTTGTCTTTCGATTTTGAATATGACACACAGACTAAAGAGACAAAACAATAGGCACAAACGCTGTTGTCTCAGTATAACTTTCGTTTACACTAAAAAAACAAAGCAAACCCCCCAGCCCAAACACAAAACTGTGAGGCCAGAAGAGGGTATTTAATCAAAGACATTATTTTTTCGTTCCTCGGCTAGAGCTCCTCATTTCACACTGATGGTGTGACTGTGTGTATACACGACCGTTGCTACCCATCATTTAGGTAGCCGCATTCCAACTTCGGGATGCTGCCTGAACACGACGCCTATGTGTATGCAGGCTGTTGGTTTT
>CM054147.1:6870580-6943080 GCA_028751875.1 Rapana venosa | reverse complement strand
CGTGCGTGCGTGCGTGCGTGTGTGTGTGTGTGTGTCACTGTGTGTGTGTGTGAGTGTGTATAACTGAGTGAGAGAGTGTGTGTGTGCACATGTGTATTTGTGTGTTCATATGAACACATATTGCATGCTTGTGCACATGTGTGTGTGTGTGTGTGGAGAGGGGTGAGGAGAGGGTTTGTCACTTTGTATGCAGAATCATTGTGCAAGCTCAAGAACATACGAAAAAATAACCCCCGAACTAACAAATCCAATCCACCACCACTATCAGTACCACCAGCAAAAAAACCTCCAGCCAACCAAATAAACAAAAAGCTGATTGTTACAATGCGTAATACTAATATACATATGTATACTGCTGTATAATGTCATTTTCTATCCAACAGAAAAGAAGGCCCTCCACACAGAATGACCTACACCTGCCTGAGGCACTTCACCAGTGCACTGGCCACCCAGGTACGTCAGCACAAGAACACAGAGTTCCGACGGCACCTGCGCATCCTCTCCCTCATCCATTCTCTCAGGAAGAGACAGTACCACATAGTGTCTCCAGGCAAAGTGGGCCCGGTGCGTCAAGTGCCAGACAGTATTGTTAAGCCCTCGTACGCTCTCCATGGGTCAGAGAATATCACGGTGCCACCTGAAGCGGAGGTGAAGACGGATGATCAGGTGGAAGGAATGAGGAGCGCGTGTGCCCTGGCTGCTAAACTGCTTCGGTTTACTGCGGCTTATCTGGAGGTAAGGCTACGTGATGTTTTGTTGGTGGTGGTGGTAGTGATGTTGTTTTGCTGTATGTGTGTTTATTTATTGTATTTATTTTTTAAAATTTTATTCTTTTATATCAGAGATAATGGAGTAAGCACTTATGTGCTTTTTTTTACATCCACTGATCCAGTCCCTGTGTGTATGCATTTTTGTACATTCTGTCATCTGCTCCCACCGGCACACAGTGGCCTACTCTTATGAAAAGCGGAACAAGATTTAACGTGTGCGCAAGATATTCTGCATGCGTTCGCACACGGTGCCTTGGTTTATAGTCTCATCCGAAGGACACGTGTGTGTGTGTGTGCGAGAGAGAGACCCTGTGTGTGTGTGTGAGACCCTGTGTGTGTGTGTGAGTGCAAACTCTGTCACTGTCTTTTTGTATTTCTGCCTTTGATTTATTTTGTTTGAAACATGACTTTGTGTAGAACTTTATGTATAGTATAGATCTTTCTTTTTGTCTGTCTCACTTATGTTTCTCTTCTTTTTTTCTTTCTGATATTGCAGCTCTGTGTTGTTGTTGTTTTTTAATCAATATTCTTAAATTTAAAATATTCAGATTGTAATACATTTCAATTTTAATGATGATGATGATGATGATGGCGGTGGTAGTGGTAGTAGTTGTGGTGATAGCATGTTGTTGGTGATAATGACAGGTGTATACATGTAATGATGTATGCATGTTTAAACTTCTACTGTTCAGAATGAACCAATCACAGACTGACACTGTGACAGAGTCAATTAGAAATTAGAAAGAATACATATTTATGAATATATGCACATCAGGCTTTGAAACTTTGTGCATGCATATCTTTATGTGCCCTTGGCGTTGTACTTTGCAGTACTATAATACAGATAAGGTCAATTGTAAACTCAATAATCAAGCATTTTAGGCCATTTTTGTTTTATTAGCTATTAGTATTACAATCATAATTTTTCTTTTTGACTTAGTTGTATCTTTTGGCAGGTTGGAATGACGACTGATGAGGTCGACCGTGCTGTCCATGAGAGATGCATATCACTGGGCGCCTACCCCTCACCTCTGCTGTACCGGGACTATCCCAAGTCTGTGTGCACCTCTGTCAACAATGTGCTCTGTCACGGCATTCCTGATGACAGGAAACTCTGTGATGGCGACATTGTCAACGTGGATATCACGGTTTGTGTTTGTGTACTCGGTCTTGGTAACTTGATATGATCTCCTCTCTATATCTGAGATGTTGTTGTTGTTGTTGTAGAGAGTGTTCCTCAAGTTAAGCATCCTGGGGATCACCCAGGATATGCACCACTCTATCTCAGTTATCACATATGAAAAGTCACAGTGAGAATGCGTACTCAGAGATTCTGGATTAGTGGATAAGTTTACAAGTGTGTTTTGTCATATTCATGCACATCATGTATACTGATACTGTTATACCTCACAGTTTCAGAAATTTAGTGAAATGAAATACACACAGATACACAGACACAGACACACATACACTCTCTCTCTCACACACACACGCATGCACACACACACACACACACACACACACACACACACACACACACACACACACACACACACACACACACACATGTATTCAGAATAGAAGTGCCTGCATTTTTGTAAGTTGACGGACAAAACTGTTGATCATGCCCTGTCTTAAGTTAAATACCATTGGTCTGATTACCACTAAAGAAGAAAATCTCCATGACAATTGACATGCCAATCTTGAGCTTTCAAGAACAAACCATGAAAATTTAGAAATGACAAAAGTTGCAAAGATTAAACCACTGCTGAACCAGTAATAATACAGTAATGATTCAGGTCTAATTTCTTTAAAGAACATGAACAAACAATAAGCAAACAAAGTTCTAAGCAAACAATTAAGACTCCTTAACTTAGAAGATTTCTGTCAAACTTGACATGGATTTGATGGTGATTATGAATAACTTCACAAAGGGTTTGATTAACTAAGCCACCCTCTTGTCAGGTTTATGGGAGAGAGTTTTGTCTTTTTTGACCATATTTAGTCATGAAAAGCTCATATTTTCATACTTTTGTTCTCTGAACGTTGCAACTTTTTAGGCCTACAAAACTGCTGATTTCTGTCTTCTGCTATGAACTCCCCCCCCCCTTTCCCCCCACCTTCTTCTCCTTAGAAAATTGCATCATTCATATTGAAACCTGACCAATAATTGTGTGTTTGTGTGTGTTGTGCACACGCATGCACATGCATGCCTGGGTACATGCATACATGTGGATACTTATTTTTGGGTTTGATTTAAAAAAGAAAATCTATTGTAGAAAATTATTTGGTTTATAGACCTACTCCAAGAACTATGCTATAACTTTATCTTCTCCAAGAACTATGTTATAAGTTTATCTTCTCCAAGAACTATGCTATAACTTTATCTTCTCCAAGAACTGTGTTATAAGTTTGCTTTGTGCTGTTCACAGGTTTACCTGGAAGGTTTTCATGGCGACACATCAGCGACGTTTATGGTGGGTGAGGTGGACGAGGAGGGCCAGCGACTTGTGGAGGTGGCGAGGCGGTGTCGCGACGTTGGAATCGCAGTCTGTCGACCAGGCGCAGAGTTCAGCAAGATTGGACGTGCCATCAAGTGAGTGAGTGTTGACCATTGACGACCGTAGAGCTTCATGAGATTGGGTGGGTCAGTCTTGTCTAAAGTTTATTGCATTGTATTGTATCGGATTGTATTGTATTGTATTGTATCGGACTGGATTGGATTGGATTGGATTAAATTCTTTCACGTTTAGACTACTGTAATTCTCTTTTGGCTGGCCTACCAGCATCATCTATCCACCCTCTTCAACGCATACAAAACTCTGCAGCTCGACTGGTCCTAAGAAAGAAAAAATCTGAACACATCACTCCTCTTCTGCGATCTCTTCACTGGCTGCCTGTCTCACAAAGACTGGAGTATAAAATCAATACCCTCTGTTTCAAATGTCTCCACAAATCTGCACCCTCTTATCTTTGTAACTGTCTTCACCTGTACACTCCATCCCGTTCCCTTCGTTCAGCCACAGATACTTTGTGCTTTCGAACACCCAGATTCAAACAAACCACTGTTGGCCATCGCTCCTTCTCTGTTTCTGGTCCATCCACCTGGAATGACCTCCCTCTTTCACTTCACCAAAAGCCTTCACTTGATACCTTCAAATCCAGCCTCAAAACACACTTATTTCCTACCTGAGACTTTCCCCCCACATATCTGTCCCTAATTTTCCACAGCATCTTTCACCTTCTAAGTGTTGTTCCGAGTGTGTGTGTGTGTGTGTGCACATGTGTGTGCGTGCGTGCGTGCATACGTGCGTGCGAATGGATTTGAAATCTGTTGTTCATTATGTTTAAGGAGAGTTGCATGCCTGTATATGATTGAGTGCAAGCACTTCGATTTGTTTGTTTTTTACAAGATTCAGCGCTATATAAATTCCATATATTATTATTATTATCATTATTATTATTATTATTATTATTATTATTGTATTGTATTGTATACTGCTTAAAGTCAGGGCAGATTTCTGTGTATGAAGTTTGGGCTGCTCTCCCCAGGGAGAGTGTGTTTCCACAAGAGCAGCACTACCCTCTTCCCCCCACCCCCACCCCCCCACCCCCCTTTTTTTTTCTTTTCCTGTGTGTCGGCATGTGCAATTGTTTCCCTACCATACAAATGAAACAGATAGATCATGTGTCATATACTGTGTTCGTTTACCGTTAATCTGTGTCTGACCATTGCTGGAGAGGCTTAGTGTGTTTTAAGTTGTTGTAACTTTGATTTGTTTAAAGGGGGGAATTAGCTGCACTTTTTTCTTCTTCTCATCTATGCATGTGAAAACATGAGGGTTGATTTTCCCATCAGAGTGTCATCTTTTTGCCTGAAGAAATGTATCACGTTAAAATAGTGTGTCATTTACTGTGTTCTTCTGCAGTTACAATTGTTTGGTATGCTGCAGATAATATTGAATAGACTGAAGCCACAAGCAGAGACCATCATTGCTGAGGAACAAGCAGGTTTCAGAGCAGGGCGCAGCACAACAGAACAGATATTCAACCTCAGAATACTATGTGAGCGGTACCTTCAACATCAACAAGACCTATACCACGTATTTATCGATTTTAAGAAGGCATTTGACAGGGTGTGGCATGCAGCTTTGTGGGCAACCATGAACTTGTACAGCATCAATGCAAACCTGATCAGAGTCATCAAACAGCTGTACAGCGAGGCCACCAGTGCAGTGTACTACAACAACAACATTGGAGAATGGTTTCGAACAACAGTTGGAGTAAGGCAGGGCTGTCTACTCTCACCCACTCTTTTCAACATCTTCCTTGAGAGAATCATGGCTGATGCACTGGAACATCATGAAGGATCAGTCAGCATTGGTGGCAGAACGATCACAAACCTCCGCTTCGCAGATGACATTGATGGAATAGCAGGATCAGAAAAGAGCTTGCCAGCCTAACAGAACACTTGGATAAGGCCTCCAAAACATACGGCATGGAAATCAGTGCAGAGAAGACCAAACTGATGACTAATAACACCAACGGCATTAGCACTGATATCAGGGTTAATGACCAGAAGCTGGAAACAGTTCAAAGCTTCAAGTACCTGGGAGCCATTGTATCCGACCAGGGATCCAAGCCAGAAGTAGTATGCAGGACTGCACAGACAATAACAGTTTTGTCAAAACTAAACACCATCTGGAGAGATAAGAATATCTCACTTATCTCCAAGATCAGACTAATGCGCTCCCTTGTCATATCCATATTTCTGTATGCCTGTGAATCATGGACCCTGACTGCAGATTTGGAGAGAAGAGTACAGGCAGTGGAGATAGATGCTTTCGGAGACTCCTTGGCATCTCCTACAAAGACCACAAAGCACGAAAGCGTGCATAACGAATCCAGCAAACCATTGGACCCTATGAGAACCTTCTAACGATCGTGAAAAAGCGTAAACTTAAGTGGTAGGGCATGTCACAAGATCCCAAGGAATTACAAAGACAGTTTTGCAAGGCACTGTCCAAGGAGGAAGAAGAAGAGGCAGACCAAGGAAGAGCTGGGAGGATAACATCAGTGAATGGACAGGCCTAGAACTCAACAAAACCCTGAGAAAGGCAGAACAGAGAGAAGAATGGAGGGAACTGGTTGCTGAGTCTTTGAGGGTGCCCCCACGGTCGTCAGACTACGGGACAGATAGATAGATAGATAGATAGATAGTATGTTGTAGTCTTTTTGGCTGTTAAATGTGATAAAAAAATTTAAATGGTTGCTGGTCTTTTCTGAATGCTTGGTTTTGATTCTAAGAATGTTCTGTTATGTGTGGCTGATGGTTTTTCATGGAGTTTTACTGTTTTATGGTTGCCACAGTTGGGGTAAACTACATGTGATACAAAATGAAAGTAATAGCAGTGTGGAATGTCAGCTTACCTGTCACAGTATCAAAAACCAAAATGTATCTCCGTAGCATCATCATTATCAATTTTATTACTGTTGAACCAAAAACTGAATTATACATGATGTTATTATTATCAATTTAAAAAAAACAAAACGTTACATTACTTTTAGGATGATGATATCTACATAATGTCCATCAAGCAATTTTAGTTTATTTTATTGTGTAGTTATGCAGTGTCTGTGCATTTTGATATCAGCTGTGTATACTGTGTTTGTATGTGTTGTCATTAATAAAAGGTAATGGGTAAAGGTGTTCTATAACAACTGTGGTTGTAGGGGAGCAAGGCTTCAGAGACCTCAGCTTCTCTAGGACCCAGCATATTGATGGCGGCGCCCATCTCCTCTCCCTCGCTGCTTTACCTTCCCTGACCCTAAAGAGGGCAGGTACCCATTTACAGCTGGGTGAACTGGGGGGACTGTACTGGAACCAAAGCGCGTAAACGGTCATCCATCCACTTGGTAACCATGCTCAATGCTGCTTAACATTGGTTTGGGGAAAGCCAGATGCTCTGACCACTGAGCTATCCCGCCCTATTGTAATGAATGGTTACAACAAATGTGCCAAGGAAGCAGACTATGCACTGTGGTTGTTTAGTCATTGTGCAGGTCTGTATGTGCATTTTGAGATAAGCTATGAATGTTTTGATAAATAATAATAATAATAATGTATGGAATTTATATAGCGCTGAATCTTGTAAAGCAACAAATCAAAGCGCTCAGATTTTATTTCATACCACTTTAAGACACGAATGGTTACAGCAAATGTGGTTGTTATGTCATTATGCAGGTCTGCATGTGCAGTTTGGCATCAGCTGTGAATACTGTTTTGATGTGATGACACGAATGGTTACAGCAAATGTGGTTGTTTTGTCATTGTGCAGGTCTGTATGTGCATTTTGGTATCAGCTGTGAATACTGTTTTGATGTGATGACACGAATGGTTACAGCAAGTGTGCCAAGGAGGCAGGCTACACGGTGGTGCCGGAGTTCTGTGGCCATGGAATTGGAGAATACTTCCATGGAAAACCTGATATTGTGCACATTGGTGAGTCTCAGTGTTCAGATAGTGTGGTTTCCTTGCTCCTGTGTTCACCACTAATCTCATATGGATTTTTTTTGTTTGATACAATCTTTGTGCAGTCTTTTAGTAGTGTGTCAGGAGTTCCATAATTTTATGGCTGAATACAGTTCTTATGTATGTATAGACCTGCCTATTTGGACAGTGCTTGTGTGGGTTTGATTAATTTTACGTCTCTTCACAAATTGGGATATTAGACAGAAAAGTGGAGGGGGGGGGGGGGGGGGGGGCGCTGGATCGTGTGTGTATGTGTGTGTGTGTGTGTGATAGGTTGGTATGCTTGGAGTTTGACATCATTTCAGAAACAATCTCAACACAACATTTAAAAGCCTAACAACATTTTGGTATAGAACTGGGCCCTTTGCTTTATGCTAGTAGTTGACAAAGTTATCAGGCTAGATTGGATAGTTTTACATCTCAGCACCAATGGATTGCAAAATGGTGAAGAGTTGAAATTTTCCCTGTCAGGTTGTCTTCAAACCACTCCTCACCTCACCTATCCCATACTCTTGTAGACCATTGGGGCACCACTGAAGATTTTGCAACCAGCTTCCTCAAATCTGCTTGTTCTTAAGTCTTCTTTTGCTTTTATTCTTTTTATGCTGTTATGTGTGTAGAAAGTCGGGCTTAAAACGCATGAAGAAAGCTGTCTTACAGAATGCAAGCCAACAAAACACTAAACAAAACAAGCCTCTGACAAAACAGATCCCACACCAGTTGGCTAACCCCTCCTCCTTCCCTGTCCCATCCCTTACACCTAATCTACCTACTCTGAGAAAATATGTTTAAAAAAAATTTTAATAAAAAAAAAGAAAGAGAGAGAGAAAACTTACAGTAAAAAACCTCCAACTAACCAAAAAGTAAAAGTAAAACATGAGGGGAAATGCTTTCCAGCTCTTTTGGCATTTCCTGACGTTTTATAAAAACTGTTCACGATTTCATTTATGAATAGGTTTGTGTAAACTTCAGGTTAAATTCTCTTTCATTATGGGTGAAAGATATGCACATATTTTTTGGCATCTTGAATGTGTACATCTCCAGTGGCAATTTTTTTCAAACTTGCAATTTAAAAAGAAAAACTATACTTGTAAAGTGTTGGATGATAATTTGCTTTTCCATGGCAAAGGTTTTATGCCTCTTTCCCTGACATCCTCTGCCTCATTACTCAAAGGCTTTGTCAAAAGAAGACATCAGCAATAGGCTCGGAGTTCCAAAACTGTATTCAAGCTGACCTTAAACTTTTCCTTTTCAACATACTTTTTATATACATTTTCTTTTGTTCACATGTCTCAACAAGGGGCGGTGTTCATAACAATGGCAAAAAAATTTTTTAACAGTATAGTTCACTGATATTCAGTTGTCTTTAGTTTAAGGACTCATGTTTTTGATAATCTCCATGCTTTGTTCACTCTCAGTTATTTTAAAACACACACACACACACAAATCTGCATATCTAATGGGTTGCTAACACTGCTGAGAAAAATTAATATCCCTTGACTCAGGGGAAGTAAATCTTCACTCCATTTGGGCTTCCCTGATTAAGCTCCCTTGCACCAGTTCTCCCCCTTTTCTTTTTTCCCTCCTGGGCTGATGATTATAACTAAATTTTTGAAGTATCTTTATTCCCATAGTCTTCACTGGCAGCCTTTGACCTGCCACTTGGCTGAGTAATTGAGAGGGAGCTTGTTGCTTGTTGGATTCCATAGCCCCTTAATCAGAAAACTCTGCTGGGACTATAATTCACCGTACAACTACAGCATTTCAGTATTTCATTGTGGGTTTTTTTCGTTTTTTTAAAAATTTCATCAGTTTTTCTTTTCCTTTCTTTTATCTTATTTTATTTTATTTCATTTTATCTTATTTTCATCTATTTTGTTTCATTTTATGTTCTTTATCTTATTTTTTCATTTTATTTTATCTTACCTTTTTTTGTTGTTTTTTTCTTTCTGAATTTTATGTCATTCTGTTCTAAATTTTGCTTTACATGGTCATTGATTTATCTGTTTTGCAGAGTATCCTAATTCACTGAAAATGAAACCAGGAATGACATTTACAATTGGTGAGTGTTCTCCAAATAGAAATTTACCGATCACTGTCTAAATTTTAGGGGTTCTTTAAAATTTTGTTTGTTTTTGTTTTATTAATTTTATTCTATTTTTATTTATTCTTTTACATTGAAGATAATGGAATAAGCACTTACGTTCTTTTTTACATCCAGTCCCCATGTGTTTGCGGTTTTGTAAATTCTGTCATCTAGTCCCACCGGCACACAATGGTCTACTCTTCCAAAAAGCGGAACAGGATTTAACGTGTGCACAAGATGTTCTGCGTGCGTTCGCATACAGGGCCTCAGTTTATAGTCTCATCCGAAGGACTTTGGGGAGAGTGAAGTCTGCACTGATGTTAACTCCAGGGGAAAATATCCCCTTGAACGGGAATCGAATCCAGGTTGTCAGATTGTGAGCACAATGGTCTAACCACCCTTGGCTAGAACTTTGAGGTTCACCAATGGCCAGATTTTGCCAATGTGACTGATTTTTCCTGCCGTAAAGGTAACCACACTCTGACCTTGGGGATGTATGCTGGCTGTGTTTGTATTTCCTTAGCCTACACATCCTGGCATGAATTACAGGATCTATAATGTGCATTTTCGATCTGCTGCATGGGTATATACATGAAGGGAATTAAGGCACTGTCAGGTCTGCACTTGAAGTTGACTTGGGAGATTGTAAAAATCTCCTCTTAATTCATCATACACCGCCAAGATTTGAACCAGCGACTTCATGGACAAACGGTCTGAACCAGTCAGCTGTAGGGTTCATTGTAAATTTGTGATGATGATATGTTCTTTTAGCATTGTTATGATATACAGGCAGGGTAAGAAGGTGATATGCAGTCCTGTTAACATAAGCTATCTGTATAAGTAATTGTTAACTGTATAAGTAGTTGCTATTTAAGACGTATAATTTATAGTAGATAGTGTTGTTCTATGCATGTCAGTGCTGTATGTCGAGAGTGTAGTTTTTAAAAATTTTTTTTTTTTTAAACTTTCTTCATTCTTTTCAGGGAAATAGAATAGCATCAGCGTTTTTTTTTTTTTGCTTTTTTTTTAACATCCATTCCCTGTGAGCGTTTTTGTATATTATATCATCTTTTCCCCACGGGCCACAGTGGCCACTCTTCTAAAAAAGGGGAAAAAGATTTTTGAGTTTTTCAAGATGTTGTGCACGCATTACACGGGGGACTTGGTTTATTTTTTTCACCTCAAAAACTCTTTGGGGAAAGGGGGTTGCATTGATGTAAACTCCAGGGGAAAAAAAACCCCCTGGAAGGGGCATCAAAAAGTGGCCTGAGCCTGGGTTCTTTCCCAGGTTGTCAGCCCCAAGCGTAAACACAACGCTTTATCCCCCAGGTGCCCCACCCCCCTTTGAGTGGTGGTGTGTTGTGTGTCTGCATTTACGAGTAGTTGTATGTATGTATGTATGTATGTACCCTTTGATTAACAAATTTTTCCGCCTGATTTTCTAACAGTTTTTTAAAATGATTGGTTACTGATGTGTTCTCAGAGCCAATCATTGGAGGATCTCCAGACTTAGGATTCGCAGGACAAGTGGAGGCGTGTCGGGGGACAAGGGCCCGCAGTCCCCGTTTGAGCACACCGTCCTCATCACCCCCTGAGGGGTAGAGGTCTTGACCCTGTGATCTGCAGCTGAGGGAACTCTAACTGAACTGAACTGGCCATGAGAGTGTCTGAGACAACTCAAGGGGTTTTGGGGGGATTTGGGGATTTTTTGGTTGGGGTTTTTGTTGTGTGTTTGTTGCTGTGGACATTTCAAAGCTTCCCATGTACTTAGGAGATAGTTCCAGTGCCAAGCTAAAAAAATAAGTTAAGGATGTTAATAAGTCATTGTGTGGGGTTTTTAAAAAAAATTGTAATCGGAATGTTCAGATAATTATAAGAAGGAAGAGCTTCAGGAGTAATTGAAGGTATGGGTTATTGTTGATATGTTTACTGTTGTTTATCTTTATTTTGAAGATAATGATTTGTTCTTACACGATTTAGTGCTGTATGAAATAATGATTTGTTTTTACAAGATATAGTGCTATATAAATTCCATGTATTGTTATCATCATTATCATATATGCCTAAGGCTTGAAAAAGAGTGCATGCTCTCTATAAGCATTATTGTTGTTATCAACTTTTCAAAGTCACAAATTCTAGTGGGGATTTCTTTTATTAGAGAGAACCATTTTGTTCTTGATCTAAATGTTGTAAGTAGTAATCAAGCTTCTGCCATAAACCTTTTTTTTCCAGAAAAACATACAGTCTTACCTGAGCAGTGTTTACGCCCATTTGAATGAGTTAAGGAATGCCATGGTTTTTGTTGGTTGGTTGGTTTGTGTTAGTGTGGTTTCTGTGTTTCCAGACAAAGGTCCTAATTGTTGTGGTAGTGGTGGGATAGGGAAACCCAAAGTTACCAGCCTAGTGGTGGTAGTGGTGATGGAGAGTGAGTATGTGTGTGTGTGTGGGAATTAAAACTAAAATGTGTGTACAATGTGTGTGCATTTGCATGCATGTGTGCATGAGAGAAAAAGAGAGAGAAATCCAGACTTTTATCTCAGCATTTCGTTAGTGCTTCCATTCTTGGTTACTTTGAGTAATTCAAGATTTTGATCCAGGTTAGTTAATTACTTTGATAAATGGTGTATTTTTATGTATGGATATGTTGTATGTTTATATGCATATATTTTTGTTATAAAAATATAAATCTAAAATTTTTTCTCCAAACTGAAGATCTTGATGGATACCTCAGGTATTTTTTTCAGTGCAAAGTGTTCAGGCGATGGCATTTTTGTCAGGAGTCGATGATCATGTTATTTTAGTCATAGTTTTATTGTCAGAAGTTACTTTAGTCATAGTTTTATTGTCAGAAGTTATTTTAGTCATTGTTTTATTGTCAGAAGTTACTCTAGTCATAGTTTTATTGTCAGAAGTGTCTTGTGTTAGCATTTCCATAGTGGCAGCATTTCTGCTGAGTTGATTTGATTAATAAGGGGCTTGAATAGATTTTTTTTCATTCATCTGCTAGAACTACGAGGTTCATTGATGGTAACATTATAGTGAAGACACTGTTTTTGTGAGATTACAGTGTAGACACTGTTTTTTGCAACAGTGTTAAGGTAGCCACAATCTGACTTCAGGAATAGAGTAATTTGACTGTGCCCTTAATTTTTTAGGAAGTCGTTGGGACACTGCAATAACATTTTCAGGCAATATGTCATGGACAAGTTGAACAATGCAGAGTTAGATTATAGAAATCTACCTCTCAAGTAAAAAATTTGAGGGACAAAAAGAGAAAGAGTAGCGTGACAGTGTAGATTGTATGAGCGTGTTTTTAATTAATTAATTTATTTATTTATTCTTTTATAGATTAGCGTGTGACAGTTTTAGCCCTGTATCTCTGAGACCTCTTTGCTCAGCCAAAACCACACTATGGAATTACTACTATTTCTTCGCAACATTTTGTCAAAACTGATTGTCGTAGGGTAAAGTTCTGACTTTTTCCCCCAAAACTGGGTTGTTCTGTTTTGTTTTATCACATGTCATCATGTTTAACTTTACTCAGCTTCTTTTTGATTTGGTTTTGCAGTGGGATAGGAGCAGGTAATTTTTTTTTTATGTGACTGAAATGTGGTAGCCCATCATTTATTGATTTTAGGTGGGAAATAATGTGTTACTGCTGTCTTTGCTACATTGTTTTGAAATGTAAAACAGGTTACTTAATTGAAATAGAGACTTGGGCATTGTCATAATTCAGTCATGAGTTGTGTGTACATAATTCTGCTGCATACTGACAAAACTTTAGCTGAAACTGATTAATTGATTGATTGATTGATTGATTGACATTTGTGGCCAGTTTCCCCATAAAGTATGCTGTGATCAAGCTGTATCCTCGACAAACCACTGACTGATGTGACCTAGATCTGAGGATTGACAGCTTTAATTTCATTCATTTTTATTCTATTTATTCTCTTTTTATCGTGGATATTGGAATAAACACTTTTTTTATTATATCCAGTCCCAGTGTGCATGCGGTTTAGTAAATTTTGTCATCTGTTCCCACTGGCACACAATGGCCTACTCTTTCAAAAAGCAGAACAGGTTTTAATGTGTGCACAGTGTTGGATTCAGGATGTTTATATTTTTGTTTGTCTTTTTTCTCATTCCTTCATGCTGTGGAGAGAACCTGGAGACATTATGGTGTATCTATGACATGTTTCCAGGAAAGCATCAAGTCGTGGTCTTGAATGTGTAAAAATTGCCCTGCAGTGGGCAGATGTACATTTGGGCATATGTACATTTTTGCAAACTACCCGTGGTATGTTAGTTTGATTTGAATGAAGATGTGACAGCTGCTTTATCTGACTGAAACATGAAAAACACAAATCAGTGCACAACTTGTTGTAAATAAGATTACCTGAAAGAATAAATAATAATAATAATAATAAATTGAATTTATATAGCGCTGTATCTTGCACAGACAAACCAAAGCGCTTGCACTCAACTCATTCTTACACAGTCATGCAACCAATAGCGAGTAATAGTTCTAACAAGTCCAAATGCACACACACACACACACACACGTTATACACTTTGGCAGGGTGATGGAATTTTTGGCTGTTGAAAAGCAGGGATAGCTATGAAATGAAACAGGAGAGGAAATTCTTAGGTTTGAAACAAATATGTCTTGAGGCCAGATTTAAAAGAGTCACAAGAAGGCCTATGGCGAAGAGAGATAGGGAGGCCATTCCAAATCGATGGACCAGAAACAGAGAAAGAGCGACGGCCAACAGTGGACTGGTTGAATCTAGGTGTTTGTAAGCACAAGGAATCTGCAGCAGAGCGAAGGGAACGAGAATAAACATGATGTATACTTAAGGTCTTAGACTCTTTGAGACATCAAGCAAAGTAAACATTATGTTTAGCCTTTCAAATAATCCTAATTACAGTAAGTCATCTAGTGCTTTTATTTCTTCCAATTTGATTGGTGTTGGATGAATACACTTATATATATGATTGTGTAAAAAGTCACTTTGCCCTGGTCAATTCATAAGTCATGTTAATTTTTGCTGAGTACTCCTGGTATATAAGTCTGATTGAAGTTGGATAGATACAATGGTGTATCATGTAAAATACTATATGTTGCACTGGTCAGATTATGGATCATGTAGATTTTTGCAAAATACCCGTGGATTGATGATGGTTTGATTAAGTTGGTTAATCAGCTCTGTTGCCTTCATGTTTCACCGGTTGGCATCACCGAGTTGGGTGTCAGCTGTTCCGCCCAAAGATTACGTCATGATCCTCCTTCTCCGTTAGTTCATATATGAAAAGAAAAAGAAGAGGAAAGCACTATCTTTAGTCAGTGTGTTTCATGACAGAGTCTGCTTAATCGGAATGTAGTATTTAGTCAGATTCTTTTGCAAACTTCTGGATGAAAGAGAGAGAAAGAGCAGATGAGAGATTGGACAGAAGCAGTCAAATGGATTCTTACTCTCAGTATTTATTGTGTTTAGTGTTCAAGTGTTTTGTGGTTTTAGAGCCTGTTGTTAAAGGAGTGAAGCAGATGATGGAGTGAAAAATGTGTGGCAGGTCGGTAATAAGACTACTTCCCATGAGAGCAGAGTATGAGTGTGACAGGGTGTTTCTAAATTGGGAGACACAGGAAAATTGTGCAAGGCTCTGTTTCCTTGGGTGGTGGTTTTGACATCTCCATGCATACACTCAAGTGGCGAAATATACAGTTTATACAGCCTTTTTGCAGAGGCCACATTCCCCACCACTGTTCTGATTGTGCTTCACAGCTCCTAGATTGTCACAGAGATGGGAGGTAAAATGATATTACCTCTACTCTGTTACAGTTATGTCAAAGAATTTTTATGCACTATGTCCAAATTATACGAAGGATGAAGTGAGAGATAGCAAAAATGTGATTCAAAATGTTAGTTGCTCGTTTTGCTTCTGAAAATTTTGGGATTGATCCTTTCATTTTGTGTGTGTGTGTGTGTAAACTGAATATTTGTTTGATATTTTTAGTTAAATGACAGCTGGCTGTGCAGTCTGTAAATCTTTTCCAATGAACTGGAATGTTATCAGATTACTAGGGCTTTGATTTGCTGTTGTTCCATTGATATCATAGAACTGTCATAACCATGATTTTTGTCTTTGGAAGAAGAATCAGATCAATCAAAATCTGTGTCATGAAGTCAAAATGATCTTTATTGATCTTTAATGATGTGTGTGTGTGTTGAGAGGGAGAGAGAGAGAGAAAGAGAGAGTAATCAAATATTTGTTTTGTTTGGAAAATAATGGTATATGATCGCATCATTAACCAAATCAATTCATCGTGATGGTAAGTGTGGTTCTGTGAAGGCTCCTGGTCATGTGCTCTCATTTCCAATCTTCCTCACACCCTTAGTGGTGAGAAACCAAAGAAGCTTTGCTCTTTGTGTTTGTGTGTGTGTTTGTTTGCTTCAGAGATATTTTTATGTATTGTTGATTATATCACCAGATGCTGCCATAATTATGCTGTGTATTCTGACAGTATGTATGACTATATAATCATGTGATGGCATGGTATTAAACTGACTTCCAGTAATTTTCTTGTGGAGGAGAGTGTTGTTTGAAAAGAAAGGAAATTGGGTGACTTTCTTTTCTTTTTTCTTTTTTTCTGGTACAACGTAAAGGTGTCCCATAACCTATGTGGTTGTAGGGGAGTGAGGCGTCAGAGACCTCACTTCTCCAGGGCCCAGCATGGTGCTCATCTCCTCTCCCTTGCTGCTTTATCTTCCCTAAAGAGGCAGGTACCCATTTACAGCTGGGTGAACCGAGGGACTGTACTTAAGCCAAGGTGTGCAAACAGTCACCCATCTAATCAGTAACCATGCTCAACGCTGCTTAACCTTAGCTGGGGGTTAGCAAATGCTCTGACCACTGAGCTTATCTTGTCCCCATTTTTTTCTGATATCTTGAAAAACAGTTGTTGTTGTTGCCCCTATTGTTCATTTTGTTGCTGTGTTTTGTTTTGTTCTTTAGACTCTGATAACTTGGCAGCAACTTAAACCTGTGCTCTCAGTCAGCGACACAAAATGATGGCTTGGCACGCTGAATGACATGGACAGTTTAGTGAATGAAGACTTCTGTCTCTTTGTTGTTATTGTCTGTTGTCTGTCTCTCTTTTCACGTGGGGAGGGGGGGAAGGAATTAATTGCTGTTTAGTGTACATTGATAGTAATTTGTTGTTTAGATTTTGATATAACTTTTTGAATGTTATTTGATATTGTGTATATTTTTACCGCAATGTTGTATTGATTTTTTTATATTTTAGTGATTGTTATGTATGTGTTTACAAGGATAGATTGTAAGACTAGGCTTGGCTAACATCTTCACCCTTGCATATCAAAGATCATTCAGTTGCTCATTAATGCCTACACATGCACACCTGTTTTCTCTCTCTCTCTCTTCTCTCTTAAATCTCTGAAGAGTAAGGGAGACACCACTCTGACACTTTCATGCAGTGTGCCCTGGTCAAATTCAACCCAGCAGAGTCCATCGCTCTCCTTGTTGCAGCCAGCATGCTGGGCATGTTCATGTTCAACATACCACTACCATCGCCAGCCTACTCTGCTTGAAATGACGGAGGGATCTTCACATGTGTGCGGGCTATGCCTGCATTAGCACACAGGGCCTCAGTCTGGAGTCACATGCACACAACCCGCTGGGGACTGAAATTAAAACCAACATTAATTCCATCATTTGGTTTGGCTGTATTAAGAGTCCCAGCAGAGTTGTCTGATTTAGGGGCTGTAACCTCAACACCAACCATCGCCATTAATTCTAGAGGAGTAATCCCCCCTGTAATGTATAGTCTAGCATTGACTCCAATCGGCTCCTTTTTTTTTTGGTGGGCGGGGGTGGGGTCCTTGGCTAGAGCTTTGAGATTCATCATAGTGAGATTTTCGTGTAAGGAACCGTTTTTGTCCACTGCTAATGTAGCCACATTCCGACTTTGGGTGTGACGTCTAAACACGACACCAGTGTACATGCATTTCTCATACAATTTTTGTCATCCCTTCTAAGCAGCATGAATAGCTTACTCTTCTGAAAAGCAGAACAGGTTTTAATGAGTGTGCGAGATGTTCCGCATGCAGGTGGCATTGCCTTATAGTCTCATCCATAGGACTTTCAGAGGAGTAGAGTCAGTACTGATGTTGACTCCAGGGGAAAAAATCCTCTTGAACGGGTTGTTTTATGAGTGGCTCGAACCAAGGTTGTCAAATTGCAAGCACAATGCTCTAACCACTAGGCTATCCCACCCCCCAACCTGCTCCTTCAAATCATTTGATTTCTCAAATCTGGCGATTTAAACAAACCCTCTCCTTTTGAGGCTCTGGCACTGTGTACATACATAACAAACCAACACAAAATTAACTCCATTGTGAACAGCCAGTTCCCACATGATTGAAATGGCTGGGTTGATCAGTTGTGGAGATGGTGGGGGTGGTAGTGCTGATGGTGGTAGTGGTGGGGGTGGTGGTGATGATGGTATTGGTGGTGGTAGTGGTGATGGTGGGTAGTGGTGGAGGTGGTAGGGGTGGTGGTGGTAGTAGCAGTAATGATGGTGATGATAGTGGTGATGATGGGTGGTGGTGTGTGTGATGGTGGGTGATGGTAGTGGTGGTGGTAGTGGCGGTGGATGTGTGTATGGTGTGTGTGTGTGTTTCTTCAATTTAACGTCTTTGCACTTCAAGTAATTTTAGATGAGTGGGGGAGGGGAAAGTGTGTGTGTCTGTCTGTCTGTCTGCCTGCCTGCCTGCCTGTCTATGTATGTTCTGACTGTAAAACAAAGGGAAAACGGAGGGGGTGGGACACAAGAGGAAATGTAAGCGAAATGTGTGTGTGTGTGTGAGTGAGAGAGTGTGTGTGTGTGTGTTAAAAGATGTTTTAACGTATACTCAACATGATCCCCCTCTCCCCTCCTTTAAAAAAGATTATACCCACCACCCCCTACCTTCCACACGAGAAAAGATTTCGTATAGCATACGATCAAACCTTCACACAGTGTAATTGTAAATGTTTTAATTACTTGACAAAAAATCAGAAAGGAAAAAAAAAGGCCAAGTTTGAGACATACACGTGAACACGCACGTGCGTAAGTTTTGCAATACTTATAACTGACGCTTGTGTGGGTGTAAGGGCTAGATTGACCAACAAGCGTGCGTGAGTACGTTAATAATCATAGCCTACTTGCCTCAAATAATAACCTTGAGAGCTTTTCCCCACGAATATTAATCGACTATTTCTGGACCTTGCAAAAGGAGGAGAGGCTGAGCAGATGAACACGGAAACTGAGAAATGCGTAAGCGAAAATAACACTCCCAAACAGTATGATTAAACTACAGCTGTGACTACAATAATGTAGCGATGGATAGGCAGCTGTCTGTCGTCTGCAGACTTGGTAGTCAAGTCACGATTTCTCTTCCACGTTGACGAAAGGAACGGGTCAGGGGTGGGAGGGTGATGATGACAAATCTGATTCGCAATATAAAAGTCTATAATTATCATTCTCAAACAAAATAGAGTGTATAATCGTCATTCTCAGACATGAAATTTTTCAGCTTTTCCGCGAAATTCCGCTGTCAGTGGTCAGCATTTCGCCAGTGTTTTGTTGGGTTTTTTTTTAAAGGATTTTCTGCTGTCACATAAACATATTCATTCGATCAGCCAATAGTTAAAAACACAGAAAGAGTACAATATTCGAATGTTGAAAACTTGAACTTTCTACTGACGTCAGTTTCAGTTAAAAACATTACAGTGGGTTTTTGTTTATTCTTTTGTTGTTGTTTTGTTTTTATTGGCCCCAGGTAGGCTGTAAGCTAAGAAAACACAAACAAAATGTGATGTAGAAGTCAGTGCAATTATTCAGGCTCTTCTCAACAAAGACATACAGATTAATAACAGCAACATAACACACTTTTTCAATGAATATGCTGGAATACGTGCACAAAATACAAGTATACTATTGAAGTAGGGCATAATCGAAACCGATAGCATTACTTTAAGTAACAAAGAATGTAAAGATGTAACAAAACTATAAATATGCCCATAACACACACACACACACACACACACACACACACACACACAGGGAATGAATGAATCTTTATTTTTCAAGGGTAACAGAATAAGCATACGCATACTTTTTTCATCCGGCCCTTACCCTGATTAGGGACTACCAACAAAACAAGGGGGAAAACGCTACTACAACAAAGACAACATGACTCTAAAAAAAGACAGAAACGTATATTTAACAATACATAATCCCCATCTGGCCTGAACATTATTGTCAAGAGATACCTAGATTATATTTTGGGGATTTTTTTTTTTTTAGAAAGCAGATATGCGTTTAATAAACACACAATTCTGAAATGAATCGAATATTAACATGAAAACTGATACACTGAATATTATTAAGGAAATTGGATAAAGTAATAATGAGGGGAGACAGCAAGAAGCGAGCGAGCGAGAGAGATTGAATGATTTAGAAGAGTCAGTCACAATCGCATGAAAGCTGCCATCAAATGATGAAAAAAGAGAAGGAAAATAATAATGCTCAAATGAGATGTTCCACAAAAACAAAATAAAAATTCTATTAAAGAAAACAAAAACTTAGATATTCTTTGTGCCTAGTGTTTAGGGGTCCTATTCAAAGGATGCAAGGAAATCATAAGGTTTTTATCCAGTCAAGATGTCAGTGTTAGCTTGATAATAACCCAAACATTGCAAAACACTTAGAGGGCAAGTGGAGGTGTTTTTTTTAGTTTAAAAAAAAAATTGTTTAAAGGGCGGCTCTGCTCTTAAGTCAACAGGAGCACACCAGGGAGAGCAGCCCGAATTCACGCAAAATGCCGCAACAGAAAGTAGTCTACCTCACAATACAATGCAATACTATACAATGTAAGCGAACACAGTCAAAGATTTGCAACTTCTTTTTTTTATAGTCAAGGTTTAAAAAGAAATGTTGATATACTGATAGGGCAAGATTTTCACTTGTTCCTCAAGTCCCCCCTCCCCACCCAACCCCTTGTTTTCAACTTTCAGTTAAGGATTTGGTTTTGAATACAATTTATCGTATTTATGTTTTGTCACATGGATATATCAATTTCATTATTGTGACCCCAAAGCAAGTCATTTTATCAAATCCCGTCTACATAAATTCATATAAGTTGTGATGGTTGTTTCTTTACTACAATGATTGATAATTGAATAAACAGTTTTAGAACAAAGCAGTTAAGCGTAATTAGTAAACAACTTCAACAGCTAATTTAAAAAAAAAATTTATCAAACTCAAATTATTTTATTTCCTGTCATCCCTTTAGGGATAAGGAGGATTTTACATATTATCAATGAACAAAATCATAACTGAACGTCATACATGCACCATGTAACTGGATATTTGAATACATTACCATAGAACAACAGTTGTCTGTTTACACATATACAACTTTTAGAACAAAGTTTACATGTCATTTCTGATAGGAATAATCATTTTAACAGCATTAAGCAGAATCTTCTTATTCTTGTCAGTGCAAATAGAATCTTCTCTGTCCTATTTCAAGGAAACTCAGCTGTAACCTTTTGTTGTAACAAGTAGAGATTAAAAAATAACTAGCAGTGAAGGTGAACAACTGATGTCAGTGCCTTAAATTCATTTTGTGTAATCGTGTCTGAAAAAGCAGAAGGCCTTGGCTCAAAGCTGTGTTGTAACCGCAGCAAACGTCAGCACTTGTATCTGATTGGTCAAAAATAGCTCTCCCGTAAATTTGACACGCAGAGTTACCTCACCTGAACAGGATAGTGCAAGATCATAATTTTAAATTGTGAACTTGAACTCAGTTTAGGTTGGTTTGCGGCAGAGAAAGAAGCTGTGAGGAAACACCGGAGGTATTTGCTGTTCTGCTTCCGAAGGTAAACGTCATGCAGTGCTGGAGCTGTTGGTCTTCAAATAATTATAGACTGTGAGGTAAGAGCCACTGCCTTTTGAAAGCAAGTTGTAAACTTCACATTTCATTCTGCACCTGCCAGACCAAGTCACAATTAGAGTGAAGCCAAGCTACATAAAATGGAAGAATACGGGATACGCAGAAATAATATTATTAAAATAGACTTTTTTCTCCCAGAAAGAAAGTAAAGAGTTCGTGACAACCCGAACATGATTACTTTATGAAACTGGAAAACAACTTACAGAAAGTTTATATGCTTCGATAAAGCATCGTTTAACATGCCTATAGAAAATGCTTTATGCAAAGGAAAGCAAATTGGTATTATTGTAAAGGAACTTTGCTTAGACAGGGATATATTTTATATTCTTGTATAAATCAATAGTAAGCTAGGCCCCATCTCGAATGCAGTAACTTAATTTGGTTTCCATGTTTAAAGAGACAAGGAGCAATTAAAAGTAAAGAATGTAGAAGTATAACTTATAAAAGACTTAGATCTTTAAACTTCATTCTTTAAAGGTTCGTGTGTAAGAGGAGACCTCATAATACTACTATTAGTCCTACTACTAAACCTTTTCAAGAAGTGCGTTCTTCCTTTAAAGTAACATATCTTTGCCCAAAGTGATATTAGATGACGATGACGACGATAATGATGATAATGGTGATGAGGATAAAAAAACCTTAAGAAAAGGTTTTTATGTAAACTATGTAAAGGATTCAACTTTCTTTCACAGGGAACTAGGGAAGGGGAATGACAAATTATTACGAGTGTGAAAATGAATGAAAGAATGAGAAGTTAACATTACCACACACAAACTAGAGCAAAAACTAAACCCAAGACAGATGTAAATCACTCCTCCACACGTTTAGAAACGCAGGCAACAGCACACACTAGGGCAACTATAAACCCAGGCGAATGTCTACTGCAGCTGAATATTAGTATAACACAGGCAGCAGTTCACACTGGGGCAGTTATTGCTCCAGACAGTAGGTAAGAAAGGAAGGTTGGTTCATGTAAAAAAAGGGGAAAAAAGACACCCCCCTCATCCCAAAAAAGTCAGGGGTAGTAGGGTTTTTTGTTTATTTTTGTTTTTTGGGCCAATGAAGAGAGGCATGTGAAGCACTCACTTCAAAAAAGAAAACAAAGAAAAAAGGGGGAAAAGAGAATAGAATGCCCCCCCTCAAAAAAACCCCCACAAAAGATGGTGCTCCATGACCTGCATGCAACTGAGGGAAAAAAACCCAACCCCCAAAACTTACCTTTTCCAGCTTCAAGTTCCAAAGTACAGCTACTTTTTATTAGTTTTAAATGCGAGAAGCCATGTACTTGAGGGGGGATATTTTTTCTGCAAACACAACTGTATCAAACGGTGAAACACTATGAAACATTAATCATCACTTTTTAGAACCAAAGAATTTTGGTATGTTCTAAAATATTATGTTTTGGATGGCTGCGCGCTTTAACTGGTAGTTCCCTATATCTAAGTTACAAAGTGATGCAAATAATAATTAAGCTTTTTTTCTGAGGCAGTTTTTGTTACATGCACAAGGATGAAGCACATGGTAAAAATATCCTAATGAAACCCCTTTTGTTGGTCAGGGAAGAAATAAATCGGTACTTTAGGTTAAATTCTGGTTCCTTGCAAGGAATCGTGGTGTGTGTTCGACCTTAACTCCTGAGTAAGTGGGACACACTGTAGTGAAATGTTGAAAGCAGTGTCTGGGGCAAGTTGAAATTGGCAGCACCTGGTCTGTCCAGGTGCCATTGCTTTTTATATTCAAACAAAAAAGTCTTAGGTGTATATTCACTTGTCAGTAAAACTACAAATGATAGGATGTGTTCCTGTTACCCCCACCCCACCCCCACTCATTTGATCTTTAAATGGCCCATCAGCAACAGCGCCCTGGCATTTTTCATTTCAGAATGTATGCACTGTAGCATTGCCAGTGTTCTGGTCAACTTGTTACAATGCGGTGGAGAAAACTGACAGTTGTGAATCATACACAAGCTCAAGGGGATTTTCCCCCAGGCGTTTACATAAGTGCTGACTCAACTCCCCTGAAAGTTCTTCACTTGAGGCTGTCAACCACGGTCCCATGTGCAAACGCATGCACATGGTGCGCACAGGTTAAAATTTGTTCCTACTTTCACAAGAGCAGGTATATAGGGATTGGATGTAAACAGAAGTTCTATTCCATTATTCGCGAAGTAAAAAATAACTAGATAATTTGAATTAGACAACCAAAACTGTCCTAGCCTACCTAATGTATTTTTGCATTATTTGACAGGAAACCAAGAAGTGACCCTGTAAGCTGGAGAGGGATGAGTGCCACCCAGTTCTTGCCAATACCACACAGCCTGCAACATTACTGCACTGCCCTGATGACCATCATATTCTTGCCAACACCACACAGCCTGCAGAATCACTGCACTGCCCCGATGATGACCACCAGACTTGCCCACAACACACAGCCTGCAGAATCACTGCACTGCCCTGATGATGACCACCAGACAGTTGCCCACAACACACAGCCTGCAGAATCACTGCACTGCCCTGATGATGACCACCAGACTTGCCCTCAACACACAGCCTGCAACATCCACTGCCCTGCCCTGATGATGTCCACCAGACTTGCCCACAGCACACAGCCTGCAAAATCACTGCACTGCCCTGATGATGACCACCAGACTGTTGCCCACACCACACAGCCTGCAACATCCACTGCCCTGCCCTGATGACTTCCACAGAGTTGAGGAAAACGATTTGTCAAAAGGTAAGGACTATGATTTAGGGGGGGGGGGGGGGGGGTAACAAATTAGGTGAAATCAAGATTTTATTCACTTCAGTTGTTTTAATGTGACTAATGGCTCATGTTTAGCAATGACAAGACTGCAGACAAGGTTGGTTTGAAAAGGAAAATCAGGATTTAAGGAGTGTTAGGTACTCATAAGCCTGAATGGTTTACACAGGTCCCTCAGAATATTGCGTGGCAGATGTGTTCTTTCAAGATAAAATGGGGATCGCCATTTAAAAACTGGGATGTCTACAGCATGAAGTTGGCTGAACAAAGTGAAAAATCTTTGTTTGAATCTGCAGTCTTTTCTTTTTTAATTAATTTTCTCATGTAGCCCTGTCAGAATTTGCAGATGCAAAAGTACTGAAATGGACATGATCAGATCACTGAAACTGGGGATATCAGGATCAGGTGCCTTAGCAAGCCTGAAAGTCTTAATCTTGAGGCATTAAAGGATAGTTTTTAAAAAAAGTCGTGTCCAGATGAGTAAAGAGCATTAAATAAATATCTTTCACCGTGACTAAAAATACATCCCACAAATTTGAAATAAGTGTATCAATATGCTGCTATATAACGGTTCTGTTAGCAAGAAAGTTTTATCTAGATTCAGATAATTTATCTGCAGTTAGAACAGGTCAAGTAAATAGCATTGCACATGAAAACCCTCGTTGTAAACACTGTACAATGAATTCTGAAATGTAATTCCAGAGTTTTCTTTGGCATCAAAATGTTTTAACACATAACTGGTTGTATCCAAGATCATAGGTTCACATTCTGAAATGTTGTTTTCTTCTGATGAACTGATGTTGAATTTGAGCTTTAAAGAAATGGATTGAAACTTTTGAAAAGATTGACTGCAACATTTCTGACTCATCCAGTGTTTAAAATGTTTGAATCACAATGTAATTGTAGATATTGCTTCAATCCTCTATATCCTAGTAGGGTCAGGACCTACAATCTCTAAACTTTTTGAAACTATGATGATTACAGAGCACCCCCTCCCTCTCTCTCTCTCTCTCTCTCTCTCTCTCTCTCTCTCTCTCTCAGAATATATATGACAATAAATTTTGTGGAGTATTATTTGTAGATTTCAAAAAAGCATTTGATACAATTGACCGAAGACTTCTCATTAAAAAGCTAGACTTATATAATCTCTCTACAAATACTCTTGAACTTCTTGCTTCTTATCTTACAAACAGGCAACCATGTGTTTCAATAGCTACGTCCACATCCACACTAAAACCCATTCATTATGGAGTACCACAGGGATCCATCTTAGGACCAATTCTCTTTTCATTATACATAAATGACCTTCCTCTCCATATCAAATCTAAATGCGAACTTTTTGCTGACGACACAACCATACATACAAGCCATACTGACATTAACTCTCTTGCAAAGACATTGCAAAATAGCACTGATGATCTTGTCAAATGGACTGAACAAAATCACATGTCTATACACCCCAAAAACAAAATGCATGCTTATCACTACCAGACAAAAGCGACAAAATCTATCTAATAAATTTTCTCCAATCCATATTGAAAAGGAAACAATAGAACAAGCCTCTCACCCACAAAGTTCTAGGTAGTAACAATTGATGAAAATCTCAGCTTGGTACCATCACATATCCATCTGTGCAAATACATGTCTCAAAGAGTATACCAACTGACTAAAAATCAAACATTTTCTTGACTTTCATTCAAGAAAACTATTCTTTCAAGCTTATATACAATCCTCAATAGATTATGCTTCAACCCTGTGGGATTCTGCTAGTGCAAACACTATGAAACCATTATTAAGTCTGTATAAACGTGCTCTTAAACTGGTTCTTCTGAAGAAGACTACCTTACTAGAAGTGGATTATACCCAGTTAAATATTCTTCCCCTACACCAAAGACTAAGATTTAACAAAGGCATCATGATGTTTAAGATAATGACAGGAACTTTTTCCCTCATCCTTAAAAGACAAGTTCCAATGAATCATTCCAGAAATACCGAAAAGCCATGTGTCCCAATCCCAAATAGATTTGTTCAAATCTAGCTTACTTTACTCAGGCCCTGTGCTGTGGAACTCCCTTTCCTGACTCATTTAGACAACTCCAATCATTACAATCTTCAAAAGTCATTTTTTCATCCACTTAATGCATCAAAAATAAAAATTCCACAATTGATCTGTTGGAAACAAAGTAAATATATCCTCCTTGCATTTACCAAATTATCTCTCTCTCTCTCTCCTCTCATCTCTCTCTCTCTCTCTCTCTCTCTCTCTCTCTCTCTCTCTCTCTCTTCTCTCTCTCTCTCTCTCTCTCTCTCTCTGTAACTGAATTCAGTGAGCTTGCTTTGAATTATAATGTGTGTGTGTGTGTGTGCCCTTGCTTGTTTTGATTTTGTTAACAATGAACTTGTCTGAGTTTTCCCCCCTTAAAATGAAGTTTGGGTTGTATTTTGTTGTTAATGCAGAATGGTATGGATTGTTAGTTTGCAATGTTCTGTTGGACAATTTCATTACTTCTGTGGACTTTTGTATCAATTCTAATAATGTGTATATAGGATTGCGCATGCATGAATATGTGTGTGTGTATATGTGTGTGTATGTGTGTATGTGTGTGTCAGTGAGTAGTAATGAGCGCCCATTCACAGTGTGTGCAGATGAGAGCGGAAAGAAAGCAGTTCTGTGTGTTTATTGTTGAAATAGTGATGTTAGACTGGTCATTTTTCTTGATGCTTTGTGGCTTGCTGTCTTCGTACATCAAATAATGTTTATTTCCTGGTTTTGTCTGTACAAATGTACGGTTATGATATTTTGATAATTATGACATGTGTCTATTATCTTGTAGGTGAGGAAATGTCTTGCGAATGGATATGTATCCAGGATGTGTGTGTGGTGTTGTGTGTGTGTGTGTGTGTTGTGTGTGTGTGTGTGTGTGTGTGTGTGTTATTATGTGTGTGTGAGTGTGTATGTGTGAGAGAGTGTGTGTGTGTGTGTGTGTGGTGTGCATGCGTGGCTATACGTGCGTAAGTGTGTGTGTATGTGTGTGTGTGTGTGTGTGTGTGTGTGTGTGTGTGGTGTGTTGTGTGCACGCGCGCGCGCGCACGCTTGCATTTAGTCTGGACTTTTGGGGGGTTGTTGTTTGTTTAGGGGAGGGGGTGTTGGGAAGGGGAGTGTTTGTGGGTCTTTGTTTCTTGTTTAATTGGTTTTGGTTATTCATTTGATTTTTCGATTTCTTGATTTTTCACTAATTGAATGGGAGTTTGAGTGAAATTATTTCATTGTTAATTTGAAATGATCTTGTTTGTTAATAATTGATTTATAATTATGTGTAACAAGTATGTGTACCATTTGACAATGTGTAGATGTTTATCTTTATGACTTATTAAGTTTGATTGTGTTATTTTTCTTGGCTCTGTTGTTGTTCTTGTTCTTGTTGTTATTGTCTGTCTGTTTTTCTCTTTTTTATCATCTTTTGTTGGTTTGGTTTTTTCCTTCTCTTTTGTTTGTTTTGGTTAGGGTTTTTTGGGGGGTGGGGGGTAGGGGTGGGGTATTCTTAGGATTTTCTTTTAATTGCTTGCTTTGGGGGGGGGGAGGGTTGTTGGGGGGGAGCTGTTTTGAAAAGGGTTATTTCCCCTTGTTTTATTGCGAGACTGTATAAGTATTGGGTTATTATTAAGATGTATCCCTAACGGGCGGGGACTGGATGTAAAAAAGCACATGTGTGCTTATTCATTATCCTCGAAATAAAAATTTGTCATTGTCATTGTCATTGTCTCTCTCTCTCTCTCTCTCTCTCTCTCTCTCTCTCTCTCTCTCTCTCTCTCTCTCTCTCTCTGTGTGTGTCCCTGTCCCTACCTGCATGCCCCTATATGAAAATCGGTTTGATTTGACACACACACACATGCTCGCACACACACTCCCGCCCACCCCGGCACTTTTAGCTTAAAAGTGCCATATGTTTATTACACAATTTTGTTTGTCCTTTTGTTGTCAGATAAATGCGCAGTGTAAGAGGCAGAGAGAGAAGCATAAGAAGGGAAAACGGAGATCATAGGTTCAACTAACAACCGTCACCTACAACAGTTTGAGTTCCATCCGTCATCTGCCATGACACAGCAGAGCATGCTCCTCGGCCTCTTCAGTCACCATCTCCCTCCTTTCCATGATCCTCGCATGTGGGAAGCCAGCCACCATCGTCATTGTCATCGTTATCCAGGATCCAGCAGTCATTTTGGCCTTTATCAACAAGGACTTCAGGTGGATGCCGCTGCTGGGGTACCAGACCTCTGAACCAAAGTATGTATCCACATGTGGTTTTATTGCTCTGTTAGGCCCCTGGGTAAAGGGTAGGGAGTTGAGGATGAAGGAAGCCTTCAGCAAAGCCCTGAAGGACTTTTGTGCTTGGGATCTGGAACATGGGCCAACATGTGTTGCAGCCTAAAGAATGGGGTTATACTGCTGTCCCAGTGGTCTTGGAACGATGGAGAACCTTTCCAGGTATTCAGGCAGCACAGCTGAAGCATTTGAAACGTTTGCGAACCGTAGAATCTGAACTCGCGTGTTTGCTTGAAACTCAGAGGCATGTTGAAAAAACAGCTCGTGAAGCAGGTTTGCGATGCTCATACGGGGAAGTGACTCGGATCACCCTGTATCTTTGTGACCGCTCTGATTGAATGCCGTGCCAGAAGTTGTGATCTGGGCCTGCTAATTATTAGTGCATTTGACAATGTACAGATGCTTTCAATCGATCATTGGGCACCAAAACTAAGATTGCATGAACACCTCCAGCATGAAAAACAGACTAGAATAATAAAAAAAAAATAAAATAAAATATTGCAAAACTTAGAATAGTCTACATACAAATTAAAAAATTCTAAAGGAAATAACATGTTAACATAAACGACTAAAATCAGGAATAGTTAGATAAGACGAAACAAGTGTTTAAAAGATATAACTAAACCCTAACAGCAATAAAACCCTAGGGAACAAAAGTTGAGCAATCGTGGTGACAGTGATGTTGGTGTTGAGAAAAGTCCACCTGCAAAGGCACAGTGGAAAAAGTCCACCTGCAAAGGCACAGTGGAAAAAGTCCACCTACAAAGACACAGTGGAGAACACTCCACCTACAAAGAAACAGTGGAGAACACTCCACCTACAAAGAAACAGTGGAGAACACTCCACCTACAAAGGCACAGTGGAGAACACTCCACCTACAAAGACAAACAGTGGAGAACACTCCACCTACAAAGACAGTGGAGAACACTCCACCTTCAAAGACAGTGGAGAACACTCCACCTACAAAGACAGTGGAGAACACTCCACCTACACAGTGGAGAACACTCCACTTACAAAGACAGTGGAGAACACTCCACCTACAAAGACAAACAGTGGAGAACACTCCACCTACAAAGACAGTGGAGAACACTCCACCTACACAGTGGAGAACACTCCACCTACACAGTGGAGAACACTCCACCTACACAGTGGAGAACACTCCACTTACAAAGACAGTGGAGAACACTCCACCTACAAAGACAGTGGAGAACACTCCACCTACAAAGACAGTGGAGAACACTCCACCTACAAAGACAATGGAGAACACTCCACCTACAAAGACAAACAGTGGAGAACACTCCACCTACAAAGACAGAGTGTAGAACACTCCACCTACAAAGACAAAGAGTGGAGAACACTCCACCTACAAAGACAAAGAGTGGAGAACACTCCACATACAAAGAGTGGAGAACACTCTACCTACAAAGACAGTGGAGAACACTTCCACCTACACAGACAGTGGAGAACACTCCACCTACAAAGACAGTGGAGAACACTCCACTTACAAACACAGAGTGGAGAACACTCCACCTTCAAAGACAGTGGAGAACACTCCACCTACAAAGACAGTGGAGAACACTCCACCTACAAAGGCACAGTGGAGAACACTCCTCTTACAAAGACAGTGGAGAACACTCCACCTACAAAGACAGTGGAGAACACTCCACCTACAAAGACAATGGAGAACACTCCACTTACAAAGACAGTGGAGAACACTCCACCTACAAAGACAAACAGTGGAGAACACTCCACCTACAAAGACAAACAGTGGAGAACACTCCACCTACAAAGACAGTGGAGAACACTCCACTTACAAAGACAGTGGAGAACACTCCACCTACAAAGACAAAGTGGAGAACACTCCACCTACAAAGACAAACAGTGGAGAACACTCCACCTACAAAGACAGTGGAGAACACTCCACCTACAAAGACATTGACACAATTGTCATGAGGTATTGTGCTAAATCCCTCACATGATTTTATTCCCTCCTTCCTACCTTTATTCCATGGGAGTGTTAATGGGGCGATAAAACCATCATGTGGATCATACTGACGTTTGGGGGAATGGTACCCTTCAGCATTGCTGGCCTCCTCTGCAGAACTTGCTCTATCCATCTCTTGCCTGCGTGACCACTTCAGCATCAATTGCCATCAACCGGGGAACTGAATCATTGCCACTATCAGAACTCTTAAGAAAGCGCTGCATGCATGACCACATCAGAACGCTGCCCTCATCAGGAAAGCTCCTCTTAAGCCGTGCATGTGTCGCTACCTCGGCATGGATGTCTTCATCAGAACTCCAAGAAAACTCTGCAGCATGTGTGACTAAAGCATCAATGCTGTCATCAGGAGAACTGTTCTCAAAGCCTGCCTGTGTGTCACTAAAGCATCAATGCTCTCATCAGGACAACTCTTCTCAAAGCCTGCCTGTGTGTCACTAAAGCATCAATGCTGTCATCAGGAGAACTGTTCTCAAAGCCTGCCTGTGTGTCACTAAAGCACCAATGCTGTCATCAGGAGAACTCTTCTCAAAGCCTGCCTGTGTGTCACTAAAGCACCAATGCTGTCATCAGGAGAACTCTTCTCAAAGCCTGCCTGTGTGTCACTAAAGCATCAATGCTGTCATCAGGAGAACTCTTCTCAAAGCCTGCCTGTGTGTCACTAAAGCACCAATGCTGTCATCAGGAGAACTCTTCTCAAAGCCTGCCTGTGTCACTAAAGCACCAATGCTCTCATCAGGAGAACTCTCCTCAAAGCCTGCCTGTGTGACTGCCTCAGCGTTGATGACGTCATCCCGGGAACACCTGTCAGCCCTGCACACGTAAGTACATGAGAGGTGAGTCACTCTGTCATACAAAATAACACATTTTGATAAGATGGTTGTGGGTCTGTGTCTTCAGAAAAAGTTTGAATTGGGACGGGAAGGGGAGGAGGTGGTTGCCATCAGAATACACCTGTAAAGGTAATGTAGCACTTATTTTTTTCAGCTTGACCTTTGATTTAAGAGGTGTCAGCCCAGATGGGGCCCGTATGGTTTGTGGGACAGTAACAACAGGAAAGAAAATTTGAGAGGACTAGAATCTGTTGCATCTGAACTGAAGTGAATGATAGGACAACACTGAAATAAGCTCTGAAGTCAGTGGGATGATAAGTAGTTTCTAACAAAATCTGAGCTTTTCACTTGTATGTAAAGAGCGTGAGTTTAGGATTTGGCAGCTGCAAATGCGGCTGCAGCAATTTCCAATGATATCATGTTGAATATATTAACAATTTGAACCAAACAATCCTTATTCATTGAGAACAATTTTTCTGTCTTACTGATTTCTTACTGTTATTGTGTGGTTTTTGTTAGTCTCTCAATTCATTATTTGTTTTTGTTACTGTCTTTTTCCGTTTAAGTTTTGGTCTGTAATGTTTTGCCAGGTATCATGTGATGGAGAAGAGTGTATTCATATAAAAGCAAAGTTTCATACTATACTATTTTCATAGATGTGTGGAATACGTTTGCGAAAAATATACATGCATCAATCAGGCGAAGCAACTGATCAGAGTAAAGAGGTTTTAAAAGTCCTTAGGCACTTGATCTGTCACAGTGGTCCTCGCTGTTGTTGTCTTTTTGTCTTTCTGTTGTTGGTATTTTTTCAATTCTACCATTTGGCATATGATGTGTGTTACCAGGTACCATGTGATGGAGAAAGTTGCAGTGAAGACCTTCCCCATCAGACACCGTCTGTCACCTGCTGTCAGCCAAGTCCACTAGGGAATGCTGCCACAGCCGTGATGCCATGCCTGCCTGCCTGCCTGCCTGCCTGACGTGGAAACAGACAACAAATACCTCCCCTTCCCACAAAGTCAAGGTAGACAACTTCTCTTTTCTGCCATTCAGCTATTTAAAGTGTCATGCATTCTGAACATTAAGAGATTATCTTCAAATAAAAAAAGTGATAGATCAACTCAAGTATTTTGTTTTTTTATATAATTTTTTTTCAATGTTTTGGGTTTTATTATTATTATTTTTTACTGACTATGCAGTGATATCATGGATGTATTAAGTGTACCATTATCGATCTAAAGCTTTTAACAGTGTAGTGAAATAAAAGAAGTTTCATACTGTAGTATTTTCATAAATACTATTTTTGGAATAGTTTGCCAAAATAGAATTCCGTCTCTGAATCAAGGGAAATAAGTGATGTGTTAATAGGTTTTAAAACTCATTGGGTGCATGAACTGTCACTGTTTCTCACTGTTGATATAGTTGTCCTTGCTAGACATTTGTTGATTCATCATCTGTTTCTGTTACTCTGTTGTTTTTTCCAGTTTTAATCTTTTGTGTGATGTGTTTTACCAGGTGCCATGTTACAATGAAGACCGCCAGGCACTGTCACCTCCTGTCAGCCAGGTCCACTTGGAAATACTGCCACAGCGTGTCATGCCTGCCTGCAAGAAATTGAACCAAGACATGTCTTCTCTCTGGACAAAGCCAAGGAGGTTATTATTATTATTATTATTATTATTATTATTATTATTATTATTATTATTATTATTATCATTATTATTATTATTATTATTATTATTATTATTATTATTATTCCTTAGCTACAACTCTAAAGTTCAGCGGTGGTGAGATTTTTGCATATTGCGACCGTTGTTACCCAGCATAATGGTAGACACATTCCAACTTCAGGGTGGTGACTAAACATGACCCAAATGTGCATGGGCTTTTAAAAATTGTCATTTATTCCCACTTGAACGCAAACGCCTAAGACTGAACAAGTTCTATCACGTGAACTAGATGTTCTGCATGTGTTGGCAGACAGGGCCTTGGTTTATAGTCTCACCTGAGGACTTTCAGGGGAGTGGAGTTGGTGCTGACAACTCCAGGGGAAATAGTCCCCTGGGATGGATGCCTTGGTAATGGCTCAAACTTGGGCCGTCAAATCACATATGCAACGCTCTGACCACTGTGCTTTCCCACCCACCAGTTGCAATTACCAATACCAGTACTAGTTCTCAGTAAACGGCTTTCAAGAAATATAACGGTAATGAAGTTGTTACAGAAATAAATAAAACTCGGTGTTAGAAATGTACATGCACACACACAAATTCCCATAACCCCTTCCTCACACGCACATGCATGCAGAACACACATTGTTGTACAGAAAAAGAAATGCATGCCTACTTTGCTGTAGGCATCTTACACTCATTCTCTCTCTCTCTCTCTCTCTCTCCTCTCTCTCTCTCTCTCTCTCACTCTCACTCTCTCTTAAATTGTTTTTTTTGTTTGTTTGTTTTTGGGGTTTTTTATGTTTTTTTCCATTTGTTTGTTGTTGTTGTTTTTTCTGTTGTTTGTTTGTTTGTATGTTTGTTTGTTTTTTCTTCTTCTCTCTTTTTCTTTAAAAAAAGTTTGTTTTTTTCTCCTTTGCTTCTTCTGCTTGAAAGTATGAGTACTGAGTGCACTTTTAAATGTGACCCATGGGCGGGGACTGGATGTAAAAAAGCACATGAATACTTATTCATTATCCTTGAAAAAAGATTTTGTTTCTATTACTTACAATGTGTAGATGTTCTTTTTATGACTTCATTGGCTTTTTCCCCCTCTTTATTATGTGAGTGTATGGGTATTGCACTTATTTTATTACCATGACATTCAATTTGCATGAGCATAATTAAAAAGTGTTTGTGTTGATCGTGTGCTATGTGAGTATTACATATTTAGTATTATCCCTGAAACACCCCCTCCACCCCACCCCCACACACACACGCTCAAACAAACACAAACACACACACACACTCACTCACTCACTCACTCACCCACTCATATTCTCTCCCTCAACGACTGTATAGTTTTAAATTTCTTCTTGGTTTGTTTCTTGTTTTTATTGTGTGGATGTATGGGTATTAAATTTATTTCATTATCATGACATATAATTTGAAACGAGTATAATCTAAAATGAGTGTTGATGGGATCGCATACTGTTTTGGGAATTATATATTGGATATTATCTCTGAAATACACACACACACACTCTCTGTCTCTCTGTCTCTGTCTCTCTCTCTCACCTTTTATCGTCCTGCTTATAGTCATAGTATATCCTGATGAAGGATTCATATTTTTATATTTTCAATACTTATTGGACTTGCCTCTATACTTAAGTTTTATTGAGTGCCCTATTTCAATATCTTATAATTATGTGTAACAAGTATGTGTACCATTCGGCAATGTGTAGATGTTTATCTTTATGACTTATTAAGTTTGGTTGTGTTATTTTTCTTGGCTTTGTTGTTGTTCTTGTTGTTGTTGTTGTTTGTCTGTTTTTCTCTTTTTTATCATCTTTTGTTGGTTTGGTTTTTTCTTCTCTTTTGTTTGTTTGTTTGTTTTGGTTAGGGTTTTTTGGGGGGTGGGGGTAGGGGTGGGGTATTTTTAGGATTTTCTTTTAATTACTTGCTTTGGGGGGGAGCTGTTTTGAAAAGGGTTATTTCCCCTTGTTTTTATTGTGAGACTGTATAAGTATTGGGTTATTATTATTAAGATGTATCCCTAACGGGCGGGGACTGGATGTAAAAAAGCACATGTGTGCTTATTCATTATCCTCGAAATAAAAGAATTTGTCATTGTCATTGTCATTGTCTCTCTCTCTCTCTCTCTCTCTCTCTCTCTCTCTCTCTCTCTCTCTCTCTCTCTCTCCCTCCCCCCTTGTTTGAATAACACAGATTTGTTGTTGCTATTCCCTTGTTGAATGGCAGAATTGAGGTGGGAATAAATCTGTTTTTACTTCGTAGAGTTTGGAGCCTAGGTACTCTATAAGGTTTAAAAAAAAACCAAGTTAAGGTGTTCCCTTAAACTATACGCTTGTTGGGGAGCAAAATGTCAGACCTCAGCTTCTTCAGAGGCCAGTATATTGAGGGCGGCGCCCACTCCTCTCCCTCGCTGCTTTACTTTCCCTGATCCTAATGAGGGCAGGTACCCATTTACAGCTGGGGGAACTGTACTGAAGCCAAGGCGTGCAAACTAACGGTCGTCCATCCAGTTGGTAACCACGCTCAATGCTGCTTAACCTTGGTTTGGAGAAAGCGAGAGCTCCGACCACTGAGCTACGTCCCCACTCTGTAGTGGAAAGAAATCCAGAATATCTGGCCAGCACATGTGTACCATCACTGTCATTTGGGTAATTTAGTTGATAAACTAAAGGTAACTCATTCAGTACCCGTAAAAATAATTCTAAAAATATCATTAAAATACCTGATAATATGATGAAATGAAGAAAATAGCTGTAGTCATATTTTTCAATGTTGATGGTGACCTTTCAGGGACTCTGGGGCTGGTGTCGAAGCCCACAACCTGATGACCTGCAGAGCTATACAGCCTTCCTCTACACCACTGATGTTGTACCTGTAGGGAATAGAACAGTAGCTTGTGTTCTGTGTAAGTTGTTTGGGGAGGGGGGTGAATTTGATTAAATGGGTGCTGGAGTAAATACCCAGTTTCTGATACAACATATAGTAAAAGTTTTTTGTTTAAAAAACCAAACAAACGTTATTTGAGTTTTTAATGAGTAGTGTCCTTTTTCTCTTTCAAATATCCAAGTGTTGCTTAAGAAAATGATCTGGTCTTGAGATAACTCCATTAAACTTAAGATTGGAAAGAATTTGCATGTTATAATGAAGGCCTGCTTTCTGTTTTTCTTTTTCTTTTTAAAAAGAAACCTGATGAAATAGTTGAAATATTCCCGTATTAACATGTTTATTGTGATGCTCTTTTTAAAGAAAAGTTTTTGTGCTACTTAAAAAAAAATCTGATTTAATGATTGGTTGCAAAAGTGCACTTGTCTGAATATGCCGTTTTGGACAAGTAGTAATATAAACAGATTTTCCATGATTCAGATCAAATGATTAAGAAAATACTTTTGTAATAATCTACCACATAGCTGGTTAAGTTTTTAATTTTTTAGTTTTAATTTTGCAATTGTTAAATAGGTCATTTCGCTCTTTAACCTAGTCGGTCATTGGAAAGTAATGTGTCACAGACCTAAAAAAAAGAAAATAAGCAGTTAAATAGCCAGACGCACACGTGTGTGTGTGTGTGTGTGTGTGTGTGTGTGTGTGTGTGTGTGTGTGTATGTGTGTGTGTGTGTGGGCATGAAAGGGGTAGTTATGGGGAGAAGACATAATATTGGAAGAAAAGGCAAAGAATGGAAAGGGGTGTTTAGTGCGGGGGGGGGGGGGGGGGGGGGGGGGGGGGAGGGGGGGGGGTGCAAATTACAGTTAGGCAAGGAAGGGAAAGGGGTGAACTTCGAAGTAGATGGAAAGAGACCAAAGGGAAGACCTAGCAAAACCTGGGCTACCTGTATTGCAGATGATCTTAAAGAAAGGGGCATAAATAAGGAGGAAGCTCAAAACAGAGAGAGATGGAGAAGGCTCATCAATGTCAAACCTCCCCTGGGAGAAACATGACAAAAAAGGAAGAAGAAGGAAGGGAAAGGGGTGTTTAGTTGGTGGAGAGGGGGGGGGGGCAGATTACAGTTAGGCAGGGAAGGGAAAGGAGTGATTAGAAAGGGGATGGATGTACATTCCAGAAATGGGGATGAAAAAAATAGAGGGCTGGCCAATATATTTTTTTCTTGCATAGCTTATGTTAGGCTCAATTTTATAGTAGATACAGCTTTATTGAAATAGGTCTTAGGCCTGATATAATAGGAAGTTTTCGGACACGGAAGTGCAGTGCACAGTGTTAGCTGTTGATAGGACAGATGATTGATTTAAAGCCCCATGCTATTACGACTTGGGTAACCCTGTGTCGATAACAGCTTGCCATTTTCATTTGTACATGGTTTATATCTGGATTATCTTTAATGGATACAACTTGCTCAAAAACGGCTAAGACCTGACATTTTGATGATAGAAAAACTGGAAATTTGTGGACACTGAAGTCGAATGCACAGCCTTAGCTGTTGAAAGGAATAGTGATTCTGAATTTAAGCCCCATGCTGTTGCGAGCCACGTAACATTGTGTCTGTTGCTACATACCAGTTGTCTGTTTGCTTTTGTGTCCACGTGCATTCTAACATTCAGACCGACCAGCGAACAGACACCCCTTACCGCTATTAACTCTTAAAACTAACCGTAACACTAACCGCATGCTGACTCTGACCCTACATGTGGACACAAAAAGCAGGTAGATATCATGGTATAGGTATATACTGACACAGTGGCTAAACAATTTCTTTGGAGCTGGTGGAAAGAGGGGTACTAATTTTTTTTTTACAGAAAATGATGTGTGGCTTGTGATGTGCGAACAACCATCAAGCATCTACTTCTGGAGTGTCGAGATATCCAAGATAGTAGGCACAAACATTTTACCGCAGACTCCCTAAATATCCTTTTTTGCAAATTTCCACCGAGCAGCATTTTAAAATTTCTGAAAGAATCGGACATTTTCGTTTGATAAGAGTGAAGGTGTCACAGTCACTAAGACCAAGGTGACAGCCCTGATATGGCCTTTGTGGTGGGCGGAGCTATAAAAATTAATGGGATTGGATTGGAGGGAAAGTGTGGGGGAGGGGGTGTTAGACTGTTCTGGTACTAGGGTGGGGGAAAGGGGTGTAACGACTGAGGATGGGGATAGGGGGCAGGCAGTCAGAATTTTGAGAGGTTATGGGGAGGTCTGGGGCGTGGAGAACTCGAGACAAAAAGTGCGTTTAAAAGTAAAAATAGAGGGTGTTGGTTTTAGATTGTATGATTCAATGATCAGCTGAAGGGGGGCGGTGAGTTTAGAAAAAAATCTACTTCAAAATAATAGTGAGGGGTGCTTGATTTAGGAAGCATTCTTAAATAATGAATGGAGCGAGGTATTGAGCGAGAGTGAGGATGCATTACAAAACTGAGGCATCTTTAAAAAAAACACAAACGGGGGTAGAAAGTAATGTAGATCAGATGGAAAGTGCGTGTGCGTGTGTGTGTGTGTGTGTGTGTGAAGGATTTGTTCTGTAGGCAAAACTATGGAATGGTGTACCACAAGTATTTTTCATTACTATTTTATGCCATAAATGTATCATGCAGAAAGCACAAAAGTTGCATACCCCAGTGTGTGTTTGTGTGTTGTGCGCATCTTTTTAGGAGTGTCAAGTGGAAAATAGCAGTTAAAAACATGAATTTAAGTTGTGTGTGAACAGTTTAAAGAAGCATCAATGATTGCTGGATTGCAGCTGTAGCCAAAGCTGACTTTGAAAACTTCTCAGAAAATTTGGAAAGGATGGAGGTAGAGGAAGTATTGGAATGTCACATTAAAAAAGTAGCTGTATTATGATTTTAAAAAAATCCCTTGTACATCTTAAGCAGCTGTGTACAATTAGAAAATGTTTCAGCATTGTGTAATTTTAGTGCCTGGTTGTAAACCGTTGACAGGCAGTTGTACGAAACATTTGTGGCTTTTGCTTTAAGTCACTTCGTGCAAGCAGAAGAAAAGTGCATTTCAGCAAAGAATGCTGGTGGACAGCTAGGTTAAATTGCTTGCCTTTAGCACTTTTTTTCATTGTGGTCTCATTTTTTATAATTTGTATTGAAAACTTTTGGGTATATTTTTGTAATTGATTACCAAAAGCTTAAGTTCCTTTTGTTGCCTTGTTTGATTTGAAAGTACGAGTCCAAAGTGAAGCAGTTTATTGCTGATGCTCTTTTTGCTGTAGGTGGTAGAATCTGGGTATTGTCAACTACTGTGTTACCCACTGTATTGATACATTAATATTCAAACATACCCGGACAACGTTGTTAAGTTTGTAGTAACTTTAGGCCTTGCTTATGAATCATTTGTCTGTCTTGTGCTTACTTATTCCCAAACTGTCAGTGACATGCCTTTTTGTGTACTTTCTATTTCACACTTAGGTTGCTAGACTTTCTGTCTACATTTTTATGCATAAAATTTATAGCAAGCATGATGCTGCTAAATGTGACCCAATACCAAGTTTTTCATAACTTTCCTCCAAACATGAAATTTCCCTTTCTTGACTGGATGACATGATGCTTTTGAATTTTTTTTTGGTATTTGATGTTTGAATATTTATTTTGGAGGCTTGAAATTTCTCGGTTTTATGTGGACAGTTGTGTGATAGATACAGTTTCATATATAAGCATTCCAAACATTGTCCACACTTTTCACCTTCAAATGGAGTACAGTGTAGGTGTGTAGCTTGTTGCCTGTATCATTTTTTGATCGTAACAACCTGAAGGACATGGCTTGATTAATGTCTCTAACCTATCCTCTTTATCATGTAAAATCCTTAGACTTGAATGGTTTTGCATGGTATCTGGTAGACTTGTTTACATCAGGCATTTAATGCCCTCCACGTTGTTTGCTTCCCCCATAATCTCTTTTCTATCATTCTAGGGTTCAATTTAGATTGTGTGTTAGCGCATTGTCTTTAAGTACATTATATTTGAAGCCGAGTTTTGTGTGTAGTATTTTAAAACATATGACATTTAAAATTGAATCTTTTGTACATTATTTCAAAATGTATTACATTTGAAGCCAAGGTTTGTTTACATTATTTCAAAATATATTTAAAGCCAAGGTTTGTTTACATTATTTCAAAATGTATTTGAAGCCAAGGTTTGTTTACATTACTTCAAAATGTATTTGAAGCCAAGGTTTGTTTACATTATTTTAAAATGTATTTGAAGCCAAGGTTTGTTTACATTATTTCAAAATGTATTGCATTTGAAGCCAAGGTCTGTGTACATTATTTCAAAATGTATTTGAAGCCATGGTCTGTGTACATTATTTCAAAATGTATTGCATTTAAGGCCAAGGTTTGTGTACATCATTTTAAAATGTATTGCATTTGAAGCCAAGGTTTGTGTACATTATTTCAAAATGTATTGCATTTGAGGCCAAGGTTTGTGTACATTATTTTAAAATGTATTGCATTTAAAGCCAATGTCGGTGTACATTATTTTAAAATGTATTTGAAGCCAATGTCAGTGTACATTATTTTAAAATGTATTTGAAGCCAAGGTTTGTGTACGTTATTTTAAAATGTATTTGAAGCCAAGGTTTGTGTACATTATTCTAAAATGTATTTGAAGCCAAGGTCAGTGTACATTATTTTAAATGCATTGTACTTGAAGCAGCTATTTACTTGATTTAACTTTTTGAAAATAGGAATTGAAACCACATTTACTACAAGGTTTTATTATTTTGGTTTTTCTTTTTTTGCTTTTGGGTTGTAAGTATCGTCGGTGGTAACATTCTGTTACTATACTTCATAAAAAAACACATCCACCTGATATACCCAGAACCCAGTAGAACTTGTTCTAGAATCCCAACTGGAAAAGTGCAAAGGAGTGGATAAACATTTACAACACATTATCTTTACAATCTGTCATTATTTGATATAAAAAAATCTTATCTTGTCCATCTGAATGACTGTCGAAAATATTACGTTTCTTTAGAGGATAAACAAAAAGGGAGTTTCCTGTATATCCAGGATTGCTTCCAGTTTTTCATGAATTTCACAACAGACCTGTACAAAAATGGAAAATTTAGAAGAAATTTTTCTTTGTTAATTTTGTTTTTGTCTTTTTGAAGTGGTGAGCACACACCACTGGCACTGGACTACACAACTGACTTTTTACCTGAGAGAAATACAAGCTTTGCGCAACTCCCATCTTTAAACCTTACAGGCTGCTGTGCACCTAGTCATTCAGGGTGTCTGTGCTTTCTGGCTGTAAAGATAACACGGCTTGAATTAAGAAGCTTTTTGTCACTTCTGTGTTTCTATTGGAATGAACACATCATTGTGTAAGGTATTTAAAAAATGATATGAAAATTCAAAAGCAAACAAGTCAGTGGGTGGGTCATTGTCACTGCTGGTCAGAGCATTGGGAAAAGCCTACCTCCCCCTTCAGAAAAAAGAGGCCGGAGGGGGTTGGGTAGCCGGCTCGCAGCTAAGATAAAACAAAATTAGAAGGAAACTTCAGAACGACTGAAAACCATGTCAAGACCTTGCAAAAAATCTTAATCAGAAATACAACTTCACCAGTGTCTGTGTTCTGAGTTCCATTCATGAGTGACTGTGTTTACAAGTATGGAGTATCTGTACAAATTCTAGAATACATATACGTCTTTCATCTCTCTCTCTCTCTCTCTCTCTCTCTCTCTCTCTCTCTCTCTCTCTCTCTCTCTCTCTCTCTCTGTCTGTCTGTCTGTCTGTCTGTCTGTCTCTCTCTCTCTCTCTCTCTCTCTCTCTCTCTCTCTCTCTCTCTCTCTCTCTCTGTCTCTCTCGTCCATCTGTCACATTCTCTCCCCTCCGTCACATTCAAATGTACTCGATCAACTATACGTGAACAACTCTGACCCATTCAGATGTGTTCAAAAGCCTGTCGGAAATATACGTGCACACACAAGCAACTATTCTGTAGTACATTTAAGAACTCCTTAACACAAAACAAACCTAAGCTCCCCAAACCATGGATTTAAACCTATGCAAGGTAACGCAAAATCAGTTTAAAATGTCGCCAGTTTTACGAGAACTGGGCCTGTGAAAGATCTTTTGTAGCTATCAAAATTGATTTGAATGGTTTTTCTGCTTTGATGTCATGATGCACATCAGTTCATAAGTAAACTGCTTTGGAATGATGTTAAACCATGAATTTTGGAAACTACACACAATATCCCTCTCTGTCGCTGTCTGTCTGTCTGTCTCTCCTTGTCTGTCTGTCTATCCGTCTCTCTCACACACACACATTATATATAATGTATATATAATGGATGCCTTGATGACAAAAAAGTAATTGCACCGCTCATTGAATGTAGGTAAAGGAGTCCCATAACCTATAAGGTCGTAGGGGAGCGAGGCGTCAGAGACCTCACTTCTCTAGGGCCAGAATATTGAGGGCGGCGCCTATCTCCTCTCCCTCGCTGCTTTACCTTCCCTGACCCTAAAGAGGGTAGGTACCCATTTATAGCTGGGGGAACTGTACTAAAGCCAAGGCGCACAAACGGTCACCCATCCAACTGGTAACCACGCTCGACGCTGCTTAACATGGCTGGGGGAAAGCGAGTGCTCCGACCACTGAGCTATCCCGTCCCGTACCTTTACCTCATTGAATGTATCGTCTGGAAATAAAAGTTTGACTAACCGCTCTCTTGCCAAACCTGTCCTACAGAGGACATTTGAGGGAGGAGGACGCAGGGGCAGACATGAAGAACTGGACAGAGAGCTTCAAAGACAGGACCGGCCTGGACATGGCTGTAGTGTTGCTGCATAAGGCTGAAGACAGACAGACCAGCTGGAGCACACTGTCCACCAACGCGCCCTGCCTGTCTCCCCGACTACCATTTTAGGTCGTAATCTGCTGACCCGGGTTCGAATCTCGTTCAAGAGGTGTTTTCCTCTGGAGTTAACGTCGTTGCCGAATCCATTCTCCCCAAAAGTCCTTCGGATGAGACTATAAACCGAGAACTCGTTTGCGAACGCACGCAGAACATCTTCCGCTTTTCGGAAGTGTAGGCCATTGTGTGCCGGTGGGAACGGATGACAAAATGGACAAAACTGCATGCTCACTGGGACTGGACTGGATGAAAAAAGCACGAGTACTTATTCCATTATCCTGAAAATAAAATAACAAATAAATAAAGGGACTGATGAGGGTGATGATGGTGGTGGTGATGATGACGTTTCGATTAGTCTCGGTGTTTTGTTTTTTGTATGTTTGGGGGTCTCTTGATTCTTTCGTGATCATCTCTCTCTCTCTCTCTCTCTCTCTCTCTCTCTCTCTCTCTCTCTCTCTCTCTCTCTCTCTCTCTCTCTCTCTCTCTCTCTCCTCTTTTCTCTTTTCTTCCTTTGTTTAGTTCTGTATGTCTATCCATGTATTGCTTTCTCCTTCATTGGCTTACTTTTAATCTTTCTACTTGTCTCTCTTTCCTTCTTTTATTTTTTTCTTCTGTTCTTTATCTCCCCCTCTCTTCCTTTTTTCGTCTTAACATGCGCGTGTATGTGTGTTTGAAGTCGAGCCAAGTCAATTTGTTTTAATGTCCAGAAGGTACATTGAACAAGCAATATCTGTATGTGTGTGTGCATGTCAAATCAAGTCAAATTTTTATTTCCAGATGGTACCTTGAATAAGCAATGCATTTGGTTTTTTTCATCAAGCCATCTATCTAAGAATAAATTTATTAATGATTATACTGAAATACTACATTATTACAACCTTTACCAATAAATTAAGCAAGTAAAAAGAGGAAAATGTGTGTTTTTGCATGCTCACATGAATAAACTAGCAATATGTGTGTGTGTGTTCTTCATTTTTATCCTTCTACATCAGGATAATGGAATAAGCACTTATGTGCTTTTTTACATCCAGTCCCCGTGTGTATGCGGTTTTGTCAATTCTGTCATCTTTTCCCATTGGCACACAATGGCTTACTCTTACCAAAAGCGGGACAGGATTTAACGTGTGCGCAAGATGTTCTGCGTGCGTTTGCTTGTGTGTGTGTGTGTGTGTGTGTGTGTGTGTGTTTGCATGCTCACATGAATTAACAGCCTTGCTGTATTTGTTCAAACCACCACGAGAACTTTGTCATCGTGGTCGACCACAGCCGTTTGTGTCAATGTTACACACACTGTGCCGTTGGTCTTCAAGGTGGTACATGACAATGATGACTGATCCAAACATTCCCCCGTGGGATGCCAGGTCCTGTCTGAAAATGCTGTGCGAGGAAATCGGTCTTTTCTATCCCTCTCTGTTTCTGCCCTGTTCCTTTTCTCCCTGTTACCCCGTTTATATCTATTTTCTGCCATCTTGGTCAGTTCTCCTGCCTTTTCTTCAGAGAGACTTAAAAGATAACATATCTGTCCTACACCGAGGTCGAATTCGCTGGGTCTGACTTGTCAGGCGCTTAACGGCGGCTCAACGCATTTTTGCTGAAGTGACAGACAGCACAAGTTGCCAAAAACTGGATTCCCTTCATCGATGGCAAGTTGGCGTCTTATCAGAAATCTGACAGATCTTTGTAATCATGCCTTTAATCTTGACAGTAGGGTTTTAGAAAAGCTGAAGATGTGGGTTTGTTTGTTTTGTTTTGGGTTGTTTTTTTTATCTCAAAGGAGTACAAGGTTTCTTAGATCGTCCAGCGAAAGATTGACCAAGCGTGTTTGTAGCTGAGTGATGATGAGAGAAACCATCCCTGTAGCAAGCTCTGTCGTGGAAGCATGGCGCTTGAGTCTGGGTTATCTGACAGAGGTCGCTGTGTCTCTCCGCTTAGTGCTGTTCTTTTGGGGTTTGCTCGTGTGTCCTCTGCCTGTCTGTCTATCTGTCTGCCTTTGTGTCCATTTGCTCCGCGCGCGTGTGCGTGCGTGCGTGCGTGTGTGTGTGTGTGTGTGTGTGTGTGTGTGTGTGTGTGTGTATGTGTGTATGAGTGTGTTATTTATTTGATTTTATTCGTTTATATCGAGGATAATGGAATAAGCACTTATGTACTTTTTTTACATCCAGTCCCCGTGTGTATGCGGTTTTGTAAATTTTTGTCATCTGTTCCCCAATGGCACATAATGGCCTACTCTTACCAAAAGCGGAACAGGATTTAACGTGTGCGCAAGATGTTCTGCGAGCGTTTGCACATGGGTCTCGGTTTATAGTCTCATCCGAAGGACTGGAGTCTGCAGTGATGTTAACTCCAGGAGAAAATATCCCCCTGTGTGTGTGTGCGTGCGTGCGTGCGTGCGTGCGTGCGTGTGTGTGTGTGTGGTGTGTGTGTGTGTGTGTGTGTGTGTGTGTGTGTGTGTGTGTACTATCTTGTCGTGGCAGGTGTAGGAATGAACGCACAAAACAATTGTGTTGAGAATTTCTGTTGACGAATGTTGTAGTTGTTCATGGTGGTAGTGGTGGAGGGCGGGAAGGATGTCAAGTGACTGTTCATCCGTTACTTCTTGTTACTGTCTTAAAGCCACACCACCATAGAGCAATGTTGGAGTAATGTGATTTGCCCATAGTGACAAATATATGGAAAAAGTGCTGGAGATCAACAATAACATAAGAAAGATGATCATGTCGCATTAATTAAACCATATTCTCCTCTGTTCCAAGGTCAATGACCTTTTGACCTATCGGGCATAAACCTTTGTCAGAGTCAGGTAACAGCAATGAATTATGACTGGAGAATAATGAGGAAGATATGTAGTGGCAGACAGAGGGGCCCTGCAAGGGCAGTGACCCTGATGATCGGTCATGGATTTCCCATGATCAGATCACGAGCCTTTGTCAGGGTTTCTGCACTGACTGGCTGCCAGGGGGATCTCCAGGTGGTTACCTGCCTTCAGGGAATTCTTCTATTTTATTATTGTTGCTTACAAACGCTAGTGCTTCACTATACATGTAAAACAAAAAAGCAGACTCCCGCCACAAGTTTTGACAACGTCTTCTTGAATGGATTCCGAAAATAATCAATGTTCCCCTAAATGTTGCTGATCATGGCTCTATCTCGGAGGTTTTCCATGTTGACACAGAAACTTAAGGTCGGTAACTCTGCCATCATCTAAGGTTATTCCCCGAAGTCCGAATTTGGTTACCTTCATGGTCGGCAAAAAACAGCCACATACACAAAACCTCACCATAGGTTGTCCTCAGAACTCTAGCCAAGGAACGAAAACAAAGAATCTAAGGTTATACCTACCATGGTATCAGGCTTTCCATAAAGTATATCTTCTTCAAACAGACCATGGGGCTAAGCACCGACCATTTCACTGATGTACCTTCCAACACATGTACATAGCAGTATTTCGTTTCACAGTCAGGATCAGAAAACAGCAAAAATGAGAACGCACGCAACACAAAACATACCATAACCCATTCTCTCTCTTCAAACCAAACCTCATGTCAACTTCAGCTATATCACAACAACTACACAAACAAAACAAAACAAGGAAAAAAACAAACTAAGTTCACCACAAAAAACTCATGCTGGTACAAATTCCTGCCAATGAATGCCAGACGTCTCCAACAAGAAAGAGCAAAATGTCAAAGATCTGAAGGATAGAATCAGGTTTCAGCAAACCTGTCGACTGCACTGGGAAGGGTCGGGCGAGGGGGTGGGGTGGGACGGGAGGGGAGTGGTAGTGATAAATCATGCACGTGACAAGTATGTGACCTCCATGTACTGGGGGTTGTTGACTTTTTTTTTATGAACATCCATCCATCCTTGTGTTGGTGATGACTGAAGGAAGCTGGGGGGGGGGGGGGGGGGGGGGGGAGGGGAGAGCAAAACTACCATAGCTGATGTTGACAGGGAGGATTAGCTGGAAGAAGTTTTGATGTAGTAGATTTTTGGCTATATTCTGATCATTAGAGAGTGACACTGTGGCTAGCTGGTTATTAATTTGGCTGTCTTGCTTTGTGACTCTCTGTTGTTTAGTGCTGTTTGGTTTGTGGTGTGTGGGGTGTGGTGTGTGTGTGTGTGTGTGTGTGTGTGTGTGTGTTCTTTTCTTTTATTCTTTTATTTCGAGGATAATGGAATAAGCACTCATGCGAGCGCGCATGTGTGTGTTTTGTGACTATGTTTCTCCCTCTTTGTCTGCCTGGTGGTCTGTCTAATAGTCTGTCTGTCTGCCTGCTGTGGTCTGTCTCCATTGGTCTTTTGTTTGTTTTTATTTGGTTTAAAGTTTATTTCTATATACTTATCTGCTTGTCTGTCTGTACGTCTGTCTGGGGACTGGATAGCTCAGTGGTCAGATCACTCAGCCAAGGTTAAGCAGCATCGAGCGAGGTTACCACTTGGATGGGTGACCGTTTGCGTGCCTTGGCGTCAGTACAGTCCCCCAGTTCACCCAGCTGTAAATGAGTACCTGCCTCTTTGGGATCAGGGAAGGTAAAGCAGCGAGGGAGAGGAGATGGACGCCGCCCTCAATATGCTGGCCCCTTGAGAAGTTGAGGTCTCTGACACCTCGCTCCCCTACGACCACATAGGTTATGGGACACCTTTACTTTTAGCTATACATGAAAACAAGTACATTAACAAAACAAAAACCCAAATATTAATAATAAATCACTGTAAAAAGACAACTCGACTGAGTTAATGTACTCTTAAAAAAGAAAACATGGATAAAAATCAGTGACATAATTGCATTTATTCTTCACATCCACCCTTGAAAAAAAAACCCACAAAAAAAACATCAAGGAAATATGCCGAGATCGGATGCGCTCGGTCAGACTTGTCAGGCGCTTAACGGCAGCACAAAGCATTTTCATTTATCACAGACAGCAAGAGTTGCTGTATGAGCATTCAAAAAAGAAGTAGAAGAAACAGAGGAAGAAGAAGAGTTGAATTCAGAAGAAATCAGAAGAAGAAAACGATCAAGGTCCTAAAGAAATGATATTAGATTTTTTATAAAAATAATCCCCAAAGTCACTACCCACTATCACACTAGTCTCTTAACTCACAGCAGTCGTGTCGACTCTTCAGTTTTGTATTTGTGGCGGTCATGTACCAGCGCCTGTGTTTCAGCTAAGCTTGTTCTGGGTTATATTAATGCTGTTGTCCATCCACTTCTTATTCTGTTTGCTGCTAACAAACAAACAAGCAAATAAAAAAAGGAAAGAACCAACAAACAAATAGGCAAAACGAACCCAATTGCCCACAGTCAGAAAACAAAAACAGGAAAACAAATAAATGAATGTAAAAAGGGTAAACAGACTCCCTAGATGTTTTTCCAAACACGGTCACAAAGAGAGAGAGAGAGAGAGAGAGAGAGAGAGAGAGAGAGAGAGAGAGAGAGAGAGAGAGAGAGAGAGAGAGAGAGAGAGAGAGAGAGAGAGAAAGAAAGAGAGAGAGAGAGACAGAGAGAGAGAGAAGAGAGAGAGAGAGAGAGAGAGAGAGAGAGAGAGAGAGAGAGAGAGAGAGAGAGAGAGAGAGAGATGTTTGGATCTAGTTTTTTAGCAATGCGTGCCCTCGCTCGTGTCTGCCTCAGCATTTTCTAGATTTAATTAAAAAAGAAGAAAAGAAAAAGAAACAGTGTTGGTCTGGCCTAAATGAAAATGTGAGGGAGTGGAATTGCAGAAGAAACGGAAGTGTGTGTGTGTGTGTGTGTGTGTGTGTGTGTGTGTGTATGTGCGCATAGGCGTGTGTGTGTACGCATAGGCTTGTGTGTGTGTGTGTGTGTGTGTGTGTGTGCGTGCGTGCGCATAAGCTTGGATTTGTGTGTGTATGTGTGTGTGTGTGTGTACGTATAGGCTATTGGGGGATGTAGTGTGTGTGTGTCTTGGTGTGTGTGTGTGTGTGTGTGTGTGTGTTTTATTTATTTATCTATCTATTCTTTTATATCGGGGATAATGGAATAAGCACTCATGTGCTTTATAACATCAGTCCCCGTGTGTATGCGGTTTTGTAAATATTTTGTCATCTGTTCCCACCGGCACACAATAGCCTACTCTTTCGAAAAGCGGAACAGGATTTAACGTGTGCGCAATATGTTCTGCATGCGTTCGCACACGGCGCCGCCTCGGTTTATAGTCTCATCCGAAGGACTTATGGGGAGAGTGGAGTCGGCACTGATGTTAATTCCAGGGCAAAATATCCCCTTGAACGGGAAGCGAACCCGGGTCATCAATGTTCTAACCACTAGGCTATCCCGCCCCCCCCCCCCTCGTGTGTGTAGCATAGGGTTCGTGTGTAGACTGCGTGCGGATTTAGTTGTGCGCATAGTTCTGTGCGTTGCACGGGCGTGGTTTATGTCCACAGGATTTGGGGAGGTGATGCCACTGTTATTCATGGGCAATATATCCATTGAATCGGTAGCAAACCGGACATGATATAAATAGCATTCCGCCGTGTGGTAACGCGTGGTCGCTTGATGATGTCGTACATGCTGTGTGTGTGTGTGCCGCATGACTGTGTGCGTAGTGTCCAGTGTCATTAAGTGCAGCTGTAATGTGCGTACGTAATGTTGCTCACGTTTGCTGGTTTATATGCTCGTGTTCTTAAAACAGACTGTCATAGTAAAATATGATTTGTCAGCTAAAAGCTAGATTCGTTGATGCACTCGTACGTACATGCCTGTGACTGTGGCCGCATCTCTACTCCTAGTGTCTCCCAACGACACACACAGTCACAAGCACACACAACATTCGCTCACGTTACCAAACAAAACAACACTCAGCACACATATATTATTGTAATATAAAGTATAATTTATATATATCCGCCGCTCCTGCATTCTTCAGCACACAAAACACACACACACACACACACACACACAACACACACACACACACACACACACACACACACACACACACGCCCCACACACACCACACCACACACACACACACACACACACACACACATACACACACACAAACACTAATACACACACCCACACACACACACAAAACAACCTAAACACACACCCCACACCAAACACCACACACCACACACACAATCACTAACACACCACACACACAACACCACACACACCCCACAACCACACACACCACACACACACACACACACCACACAATAACACTAATACACACACATATACACACATGCACATTCTCTCTTGATCTCCCGCCCTCTCTGTCTGTTCTGCCTGTCGATATGTCTCAGTCTCTCTTTGTCTGTCCCTCCTCTTTCTCTCTCTCTCACACACACGGAGGAGGGAGGGAGGGAGGGAGGGGCAGGGGGAAGGCAGGCCGACATATCGATACACAGATGGACAGCAGAGAAGGAAAGTATCGGGTGGCAGGTGCAGAGATAAAATCCGGTGAGCATTGATCCTCGATACACCCTCAGGTTTATGTACCCACATCAAGGACAAGAGAGGAAGACCTGTATTGATCAGCTCCACACCCGGCACTTGTCTGTCTTTCTCTCTGTTTTTTTCTCTTTCTTGCTTTCTTTCGTGCGTGTATTCGTTCTTTCTGTGTGTCTTTTTTCTTTTCTTTCTTTCTTTCTTTGTTTGTTTCTTTCTTTCGTGCGTGTATTCTTTCTTTCTTTCTTTCTTGTGCGTGTATTCTTTCTTTCTTTCTTTCTTTCGTGCGTGTATTCTTTCTTTCTTTCTTTCTTTCTTTCGTGCGTGTATTAGTTCTTTCTGTGTGTCTTTTTCTTTCTTTCTTTCTTTTCTTTCTTTTTTCTTTCTTTCTTTCTTTCTTACTTTCTTTCTTTCTTGCTTTTCTTTTTTCTTTCTTTTCTGTTTCTTTTTCTTTCTTTCTTTTTTTCTATCTTTCAATCTTTCTTTTTCTGTCTGTCTTTCTTTTTTTTCTGTCTGTTGTCTATTTTATCTTCTTTTCTGTCTGTTCTTTCTGTCTGTCTGTCTGTTTATTCTGTCTGTCTGTTTCTTTTTCTTTCTTTCTTTTCTGCGTATATTATTTCTCTCTTTCGTGTTTTCTTTCTCTCTTCCTTTGCTTGTTTGTTTGCTTCTTTCTTTCTTTCTTTAGTTTGAATAGCGTTTATGCATTGAAAAAGGTTGGAACAAATATAACATGAAGATCATAATCAACATATCAACAACAAGCAAGTAGATTATTATGTTTTACTCTAGTACAATATCAATATACACATGGCGGCTAATGATCCTTTCTTTCTTTCTTTCTTTTTTAGTTTCTTTCTTTCTTCTTTTTCCGTTTCTTTCTTTTATTTCGATCGTTCTATCTTTTTTTTTCTTTTCTTTCTTTCTTTTCTTCTTCTTTCTTCTTTCTATTCTTTTTCTTTCTTTCTTTCTTTCTTTCTTTCTTTTTCCTTGAAACCCCTCAAATGTGTCCCTGTCGATACTTTTGTAAGTTCTGAAGTTCTGACACCGCGAAAACAAAGTACTAAAGTTTGGTCAGAACTCAAAGGATAGAAATGTCCACAGAGTCTTCTTCTTCTTCTTCTTCTTCTTCTTCTAACGCACATACAGCAACTATTGTTGTCTGTCATATGAGCAAAAATACGTTGCACTGCTGTTAAACGCATAACAAGTCAGGCCCAGCACATTCGACTTTTGCGTGGGAGAGAATTTGTATTTGTTTTTTGTTTTTTAGTCTTTCTTTACAGAAAGCAATAGAACAGACCAAGAAGGCAGAAAAAGTAAGAAGGTGACTTAAAAAGAAAGGAACAAAACAGAAAGAAAAAGGGAATACGAAAGAGGGAATTCCTAGCACAGAATTTCCAGAAGGTGGGGGATGTTATTTATACTAACAGGCCACTGGCATCCCCACGGGAGCCAACAATTCAGAGGTCTAGTCCTTAGTTGAAAGATAGATACCACAATGAACCCATACTGTATTACTTTTGTATTAATGTAGAGGCGACATGAGTCGGGGAAGGGATAGCTCAGTGGTCGGAGCACTCGCTTTCCCCAGCTAAGGTTAAGCAGCATCGAGCGTGGCTACCACTTGGATGGGTGACCGTTTGCGGGCCTTGCCTTCAGTACAGTTCCCCCAGCTGTAAATGGATACCTACCCTCTTTAGGGTCAGGGAAGGTAAAGCAGCGAGGGAGAGAAGATGGGCGCCGGCCTCAATATGTTGGCCCCTTAAGTGAGGTCTCTGACGCCTCGCTCCCCTACGATCTTTTAGGTTATTGGACACCTTTACCTTACATGTGTCCATAGTGAGTTCCCAGTATGAGATGATCAAGCAAACCCAGCCTGCCCCAAACATATAGCGCGCACATCCTACATCTGAGAGAGAGAGAGAGAGAGAGAGAGAGAGAGAGAGAGAGAGAGAGAGAGAGAGATTTCGTTCTACTTGAAACTAAATCCAAACAAGACAAAACAAACGTAACAAAACAAAGACGAAGAAGAAAAAAACCCACTCTATTTGACCATTGTCCCCACCATGTTCTTTTCTCTGTCTCTTCTCTTTGTTTTCTTTTATTGACTTAAAAAAATATCCTCTTAACAGCCTTTTTGTTTTAGAAGTGGAGTAATGAAATCTGTATGTAAATCAACGTCATTCTTTCCATCAAACGTCTCCTCTTCTTTCACTCTCAGTTCGTTGTCTGTGTAAATCTTTGAAGGAATCTCAGTTTGTTGTCTGTGTAAATCTTTCAAGGAATCTCAGTTTGTTGTCTGTGTACATCTTTCAAGGAATCTCAGTTTGTTGTTTGTGTAAATCTTTCAAGGAATCTTTGTATTCCTCTTATCCCCCTGTGTCTGTCTGTCTGTGCCTTTTGTCTTGTGGTTCATGTTTGTTCTGTGTTGTGTGTTTTGTCTGTGTGTTCTTTGTCCATTAGTTCGTGTGTTGTGGTCCTTTGTCCCATCTTTCACACAGCTGAATCACATTACCTGGCTGGGCCAGAGGGCGGAGGTGGTGATACTAATGGGTCTACTGTCTGGCCAAGTGGGTCACGGGAGAAAAGTCAACAACAACAACAACAACATTCAAGGCAAACGCTTTGATTTATGGGGTGTGTTTTGTTTTTGCTTTCTTTTTCTCGGGTGGGGATGGGGTGGGGGTATTAAGTTATTATTTGTCTTTGTTTTCTTTGTTTGATTTAAACATACTTTAAGTCTTAATGGGGACGGAGTAGCTCAGTGGTGGTCAGAGTACTCACTTTCCCCAAGCTAAGGTTAATGAGCATTGAGCGTGCTTACCAAGTGGATGGGTGACCGTTTGTGCGCCTTGGCTTCAGTACAGTCTCCCGGTTCACCCAGCTTTTAAGGGTCAGGGAAGGTAAAGCAACGAGGGAGAGAAGATGGGCGCCGCCCTCAATATGCTGGCCCTAGAGAAGTGAGGTCCCTGACGCCTCGCTCCCTACGATCTTTTAGGTTATGGAACACCTTTACCTTACATGTGTCCATAGTGAGTTCCCAGTATGAGATGATCAAGCAAACCCAGCCTGCCCCAAACATATAGTGTGCACATCTTAAAGATCCTACATCTGAGAGAGAGAGAGAGAGAGAGAGAGAGAGAGAGAGAGAGAGAGAGAGAGAGAGAGAGAGAGAGAGAGAGAGAGAGATTTCGTTCTACTTGAAACTAAATCCAAACAAGACAAAACAAACGTAACAAAACAAAGACGAAGAAGAAAAACCCCACACTATTTGACCATTGTCTCCACTATGTTCTTTTCTCTGTCTCTTCTTTTTGTTTTCTTTTATTGACTTAAAAAATATCCTCTTAACAGCCTTTTTGTTTTTAAAAGTTGAGTAATGAAGTCTTTATGTAAATCAACGTCATTCTTTCCTATCAAACGGTCTCCTCTTCTTTCACTCTCAGTTCGTTGTCTGTATAAATCTTTGCAGGAATCTCAGTTTGTTGTCTGTGTAAATCTTTCAAGGAATCTTTGCATTCCTCTTATCCCCCCGTGTCTGTCTGTCTGTCTGTGAGCCTTTTGTCTATTTGTGTGTTTGTCAGTGTGTCTGTGTGTCTCTGTGTGTCCTTTGTCCCATCTTTCACACAGCTGAATCACATTACCTGGCTGGGCCAGAGGGCGGAGGTGGTGATACTAATGGGTCTACTGTCTGGCCAAGTGGGTCACGGGAGAAAAGTCAACAACAACAACAACAACAACATTCAAGGCAAACGCTTTGATTTATGGGGTATATGTTTTTGTTTTTGCTTTCTTTTTCTCGGGTGGGGGTGAGGTGGGGGTATTAAGTTATTATTTGTCTTTGTTTTCTTTGTTTGATTTAAACATACTATAATTCTTAAATAATAGAGACGGGATAGCTCAGTGGTGGTCAGAGCACTTGTTTTCCCCAAGCTAAGGCTAAGCAACATTGAGCGTGCTTACCAAGTGGATGGGTGACCGTTTGTGCGCCTTGGCTTCAGTACAGTCTCCCGGTTCACCCAGCTTTTAAGGGTCAGGAAAGGTAAAACAGTGAGGGAGAGGAGATGGGCGCCTCCCTCAATATGCTGGCTCCTGGAGAAGCTGAGGTCTCTGACGCCTCGCTTCCCAACGACCGCTGAGGTTATGAGAACACCTTTACTTTTACCACCCAAACACTGGTTCATGTCTGAAAAAAACAGAAGTGAGATGTTAGAGCAGCTTTGTTAATTTGCAGCATTGCAGCAATTGCTAATAAAACACTTATGTATGTATCTTCCTTCTTTCTCTGTAAAGAGCAAATCTGGATTTCTTTTTTTGGGCATTTATTCACACTCAACTATGGACCGCTGTTGTAGTGGCTGTAGTAATCACAGTAGTCGCATGTGAAGAAACAGCAGCAGCAACGGAAGCAGCAACAGCAGCAGCAGCAACTAAAGAAGCAGCACCAAAAGTGAAAGCAGCAGGAGTAGTAGCAACAGCAACAGTAAAAGGAGAAGCAGAAATAGTAGTAGTAGTAGCAGTAGTAGTAGAAGTAGTAGAATCACTAGTAGTACCAGCAGCAGTAGTGGTAGTAGTTAGTAGTAGTAGTAGTAGTATAGTAGTAGTAGTAGTAGGAGAATCACTAGTAGTAGTAGCAGCAGCAGTAGTGGTAGTAGTAGTAGTAGTAGTAGTAGTAGTAGTTGTAGTAGTAGTAGTAGTAGTAGTAGTAGTAGTCGTAGTAGTAGTAGTAGTAGTAGTAGTAGTAGTAGTAGTAGTAGTAGTAGTAGTAGTAGTAGTAGTTGTTGTTGTTGTTGTTATTGTTGCTGTTGCTATTGATGACAATCATAGTAGCTCTGTTTTTCTTCTCATGTTCTACTTCATCTGCTTTCCTGCTGTTCTCCTTTCTGTACTCCCGTCCTGCATTCTTTCTTTTTCATATCATTCATTCATTCATTTCATTCATTCATTCATTCATTTTTTCTTTCTTTCTTTTTTTCTTTCTTTTTTTTTTCCCTTTCGTTTCTTGTTTCTTTCTCCTTTTATTCCTTACATTTTTTCGTTTCTTCCATACTTCCTTCCTTTCTTTTATCCTTTCCTTCTTTTTTTCCACACTTTCTTCTCTTGCATCCAGTCGCATTCATCATGAAGTGGAAGAGCACAGCCTGTTGTTGCCTGGGTGTCAGGGGACTGTGTTAATGTGAATAGCATCTGCTGTTACTGACCTCCAGGCTTGTGAAATGATATGTTTCAATATCATTTCTGTACATTTTGATTACAGCGACAATTGATGGACGCAATATTTCTCTGTCTCTGTTTTCTTGTCTCCCTGTGTCTGTATGTCTGTCTGGGAGATGACAGCTTGATTCGGTAGAGCTGCTGCTGAAAAATTAATGTTTGTTTCCTTGTTTGTTTGTTTGTTTGTTGATGCTGTTGTTTATTGCGAATGGTAAAATATCAAATCTCCTTTTTGCTTCCTTAATTGGTTTTTGTTTTTTGTTTTTTTAGAACAGAGTGCTTTCGTGTCCCTAATTTCTTTGGCAGCTTAACTCAGTACGATTGTCCACTGTTATAAATAATTAGCCCTCTTCATCAGTGATTATTTTTATCTTTCGCGCTTTCTGTTTGTCTGCTTGTTGGGCTGGTTCGCTTCTCTGTTGTCTCTGTTGACTGTTTTCAAGTGGCGCATAACGTACCTCCTTCGCTTCCTTATGTTTGTTAGAGCACCCCCCCCCCCCCCCCACCCCCCCCCCCCCCACCCTAGGGATGCCGTGGGCCTGTCAGTGTAAACAGCATTCTCACCTTCTGGAAATTCGGTGCCAGGAATTTCTTCTTTTCTATCCCTCTCTTCCTTTCTGCCTGTTTCTTTTTTCCCCTGTCAACCTCCTACGTGTCTGTATTTTCGTCCTTTTGGGTCCACCCTCCTGCCTTTTGCTACTTAAAAAAATAAAAGATAATGATTGTCTCCCACACCGAAGTGGGATGCACTGGTTTTGACTTGTTAGGCGTTTAACTACAGCACAACACATTTTGGCCAATATGACAGGTAACCAGTAGTTGCTGTGTGAGCGTTCGACAACGAAGAAGAAGAAGACAACCTCGACATAATATTCCAAGGCATCACATTATTTTGATTCAGATCTAGGCCTTAGCACCTAGCTTACCTCAGTAGTTGAAAAGGCATTTTGCCTAGCCTAGAAATAAATATCTCATACAGAGGTCACATCACTGATGAGGAAGTAAACACCTGAATTGAAAACGCCATGGACCGTATGAAGAGCTCCTGACTTCAGTGAAAAAAAAGCAAACTAAAGTGGTTCGGGCACGTCACACGAACATCTGGACTGGCCAAGACTGTCCTACAGGGAACAGTACAAAGAGGGAGACGAAGAGGCAGACAGAGAAAACGATGGGAAGACAACATCAGAGAGTGCACTGGCCTGGAGTGGAACGAACTGCCACGGAAAGCAGAAGACCGATGGGGAGAGGAGGAAGTTGGTTGCGAAATCTTCAGTGGTGCCTCCACGGTCTACAAGACTACTGAGTAGGCAAAAGTGAGAAATAAATCAATTCTAGCTAAAAGTTCAGACAAAAAAGTTTGTACTGAACAAATAACTGGACAATTTAAAAGACTTAAAAGCCAACATTTCAAGATTTCAATTTGCGATAAACTGTTCTCTAGCGTTTTCATTTCTGCCTGGGTGATCCCGATTTCAGAGGGGAGGATTAGTTGGGATCGCCACACCGGCTGCGCTGTGTTGTAAAGCCACTGCCATGGAAACAAGAGGAGCTGACAGCAGGGAGATAACGCTGATGAAGCTGCAAAACTTCTGAGCCAGGGGAGGCAATTTGACTTGCAGATACTAAGGGTATCGGCTTTAGTCTGTCAAGGTTTTGTTTTCTCTTTTCAGTTTTTATTTCTTTTTCTTCTTCTTCTTTTTATTTTTACGAACAATGTTGTTGACGGCGAGGCGGTTAAAATGTCAGGGCGGGTTTACAATCTGTGACAGGCAAGGGAAGAGAAGTGTGGTGAAAGAGGTCGAGACAAGGGAGGTAAACAGATCAGATTGTAAAGATATCGAGAAGTCGTTTTTACTACCGGCTTTTTGTTGTTCATGTGTGGGTGTGGTTTTCTTTTTCTTTTTACTATAGTACTCTAATTCCAACCCCAAAGAAACAAACAAAACAAACAAACAAACACCAGAGATAACTTCTTGACAAAACAGAGGGTAAACACGGGGAAACATTACAGGCATTATCAAGGCTATAGAAACAACTGATACAGTTGGCAGGAAGCTATGAAATTACTTGTGTGTATCTGTTGTTGAGCCACCAGGATACAAAGAACTCAGACAAAACATTGACTATTATTTCATTGTTATGTCATCTAGTAAAGAAAACAACTAACTCAGCTAAAGCGTACATTGAAACTACTTCTGACTCAAATGACAACATGGGACAATTTTCTAAATTTAGTTTATATCGTAAAAAAAAAGTCAAAGGAATGGACAACAGATCTTTTAATAACAAGGTACCCCTGATTTCATGAATTACCAAATGTCAACATGATCCTAATGATATATATATATTTAAAATATGGATAGCCACGAACAATACCAAACTTACAACTATCAACCGCCTGATTCACGCAGCAAACATGTAAATCTGTAAGCACATATTAATTCAGTTGAAGCAATCATTTAAAAAACTCAGACAGATAGTCCAAAGCATTCAACTTTTGTCTTTCAGGCTCTGTTTATTTTACCAATTTATACTTCACTGCATTTCTGTTAAGGTTCAAGTGTTGTGTTTTTTCTTTTAGTCGACTTCTTTCATGCATGGGCGAAACCAAATTCAGAAGTTTCAGAATCACACTGGTGTCTTGTGGCTATCAGCGTAAGGCGATTGGCCGTATGACATCTGCTTAGATGTGTTTCAGTGATTCTTGAACAACTACATTTCTTTGAAAACACTCCAGGAAATGTAGAACGCTAACTGAAATGTCAACAGTCAGTTCCTATCTCTCATAGAATCACATCCAGACAAAGTAGACGTTAACTCAGGAATCAAGTTTGATTTTAATTCTTCTGAGCTGTCTCTGAACAATGTTCACAGCCCAGCTTCCATGCACTGGTTCCGCAGCAGAGATGTCTTTCACCTGCAAATCTAAGACAATGTTGTTTTAATGATACTATATAATTAAACATAACTCTTGGATGACACTCTTTAACCATTGACTAATTCACGGGTTTTAAAAAAATCTATTTTTCAACTTGAATGTAACAACAGCTTCGTATTTAGGCCTAGAGCTTTTGACGATGTCTCCTAGCAACTGCTATACCTAGGCCTAACCTATATACTAGGCCTAGGCCTACAGGACGGGCTTATAAGAATATTTGTAAACAAAACAACAACTCAGAAACTTCCAAGAAATACATTGCAAATTATTGTGTGGAATAGATACACAAATATTGTTTAGCTAGCTAACAACAGTGACGCCATTTAATGACGAAAGAGGCCTCAATTATTACGTCATCCAGTAAAGAACATCACACCTTGAAGCAAAACTCAAAACTGGCTCTTTATATTAACAGGGCCATTGACAACTCTGTATCTGTAATAAAACATAGTGGGATTTTTTTGTCATAAGAAATTAAAAAAATAATTATGGAAGATATGCATGAGTAAAGATACACAGGGCAGTTGTATGCAGGGATATATGTTGACTATTTTGTGTATCTCTTGCTTTTCCCCTGTTGTTTTGTATCTTTGCATTATGAACTATTTTCTATAGGTAACTTGTTTCCGTGTCCTCATATTTTACTTTGTGCTTTGAATTCGGTTTTTTATTATTTGTTCTGTATAGTTTTCGTTTCATCGCGCGTGCACACACACACACACCACACACACACACACACATACACACACACACAACACACACACACACACACCACACACACACGCACGCGTGCACACACACAGCTCTTGGAAAACCGCATATTGTGGTCAATGGATTATGTAAGGTTGGAATAGCATCATGAATCTGTTGTTTCGAGAGAGAGGAGAGAGGAGAGAGAGAGAGAGAGAGAGAGAGATAGAAGGCAGACAGACAGAGAGACAGACAGACAGAGAGACAGACAGACAGAATGGACCTTGTATAACAATGATGCCTATTTTGTTGACAGTCATGGGAGGGGATGTGTCTCTTTCCACGTAACTGATGGCGTCATTTCCGCTTGCAGTTTGCTGGAGTTACGTCACTTCCGGAACTATATCAGCTGGAATGACAGGTTTGTAGTGTACAGGTTAAAAGTCAGGCCAGGTCTATTTTTCTTTCCTTTTTATTATTCATCGTAAATGTTTGCTTGGTTTGACTTTCTTGTTTGTTTGGCTGTTTCTTGGTTTGATTAGCGGGCATCTTTTCTTTGGGAGGGGGGGGGGGGGGAAGGTCTCTTCTACTCCCATGTTTCCCTGCACTACTTCTCTCATGGGAGGGGGGGGGGGGGGGCGAGGTAGTGGTTAGGACATTACGCTTGCAATCTAACGACCTGGGTTCAATTCCCGTTCAAGGCGATATTTTCCTCTGAAGTTAACATCAGTGCCGACTCCACTCTCCCCAAAAGTCCTTCGGATGAGACTATAAACGCACGCACGCAGAACATCTTACACATACGTTAAATCCTGTTCCACTTTTTGAAAGTGTAGGCCATTGTGTGCCGGTGGGGACAGATGACAGAAATTACAAAACCGCATACACACGGGAACTGGATGTAAAAAAGCACATAAGTAAGTGCTTTTTCCATTATCCTTTATATAAAGAATTTTATTTTTTTAAAATGCTACTTGTCACAGCCATACCATACTTTACAATCACACTGAGACTTGCTACGTCATACCCTAGGGTCAAAAACCCGCTGGGAAATAGTTATAATTTTCCACTATAAGGCCACAGATAGCAACAGACCCTGTTTTGATGCTTTGGTCACTTTGATAGTAGACAAACACTCCAATATTGATTCCTCTGTTCATAGGAAATTACCTAAACACCCACCAACAGCTTTTCACTGACAATGGTTCATAGCAATATTTAGGCTGCTGTAAGGCCACGGACAAGACAAAACCCTGCACTGATGCCTGGTCAACTTAGTAGTGCGTAGTCTTGTTTATTTCGATTCTGTGCTCATAAGACATAACAATGTACATACCCAGGAAATCTTCTACAGCCAATAGTATAATTATAGGGAGATCTATAGCAACGTTCATGCTGCTATAAGGTCAAGGACTGGAGTAGGCCCTGCTTTTGATGCATGGTCACTACTGCAGTGCACAGTAAAGCGCGTTCTGTTTTATAGGACAGAACATGAACTTCCTTCCTACCTGTCTGTCTGATACCAGGGTCATTGCTAAGTAATAGTATGCCTCTGGGAAATTCTTCACTGACGTTCTTTTACAAAACTTTGTCATTCAGTCTGTAGATGGACAGGTGTATCTGGCACCTGTGTTCAAAACTCACCCGCCATTTGTTGAAGAGTAGACCAGAGGGATGGATGACCCCAAAATACCTAGCATGCTTCTTGTAATTTTGAGAGGGATGGGCTCCACCATGTTAAACTTGCCCTTGGCACACTGTCTGATAAATTCAGTGTAGTGGCCTTCCGACTTCTCAGGGTGCCTACGATACCAGTCATGACCTACACAATGGTGGGATATTTTTCCTCTCTCCGCTAGAGCTCAGAAGTTCACCCTCATTATGAAATTTTGGGTATGTGATCATTTTTGCCCACCATGAAGGTAGCCATATTCCGACCTTGGGGGCAATGAGTGGCTAAAGTGATAATCTGTCAACCCTGATTATTTCGAAGTCACGGATTCGAAAGATCTTAGAAGTACCTGGTGGATTAAGGTAAAGTCTCGAGTCACATAAACCCCTGCTTGTATGATCCCCTTTTGCGCACACATGCATGGAGAGGATACAAAATGCACGTTACAGATTTTGCAACCGCAGTCTGTACTAGGAACAAGCAGACAGGACTATGTAAACAAAAAAGCATTCAGGTCAACTTTCAGTTTGACAAATCGGCGGTTTGCTTCTGTTTCCGGTTACGTGATGGATAGCGTCACTTCCGCTTGTTATTGTTGGAGGGGCACGCCACATCCTGTCGTTTGGGCGGACGAGGGGAAAGAGAGTGTGGGGGAATGGAGAGGCTGGAGTTGGGTGGGGGCTGTTGGGCAGCTGATGGATGGAGGGGGAATAGCGTTGAGGCTGCGGATCATTTCTCACAGGGACAGCAACATCATCAGGACAGCCATCATGATGAACAGTCAAAGAAAGAGAGAGAGAGGGACTGGGAGAGAGGGGAGAGGAGGAGAGAGAGGAGAGAGAGAGAGAGTAGAGAGAGAGAGAGAGAGAGGAGAGAGAGAGAGGGAGGGAGAGAGAGAAAGAGGGGCTGGGAGAGAGGGGAGAGGAGAAGTGTGAGGAGAGAGAGACTGGGAGAGAGGGAGGAGAGGGAGAGGAGAGAGAGAGAGAGAGCACACACACACACACACTTGCACACGGACAGACAGACAGACATGGACGGAGACAGACAGACAGGCAGGCAGTCAGTCAGGCAGGCAGGCAGGTAGACAGACAGTCAGCCAGCCAGCCAGCCAGCCAGCCAGCCAGCCGAAAATATACCAGACTAACAAACACAGAACTTTCACAATCTTCAGACTCACACCTGTGTTTTAAAACACACGCACTGCTATCTTCCTTCAGCCAGTGGGCGGCAGATAGTGTCAATCTATTTGGTGATATTACACACAGCACACTCACCCTGATGATCTCTATGTCAGTCAGTCAGTCAGTCAGTCAGTCAGTCTGTCTGTCTATCTGTCTCTGTCTGTCTGTCTGTCTCTGTCTGTCTGTCTGTCTGTCTGTCTTCTCTCTCTCTCCTCTCTCCTCTCTCTCTCTCTCTCTCCTCTCTCTCTCTCTCTCCCCCAGAACAGATGACAAAATTTACAAAGTTACATACACACGGGGACTGGATGTAAAAACACTGAATGTTTTCCCATTATCCTTGAAATAAGAACAATTTCTCTCTCTCTCTCTCTCTCTTCTCTCTCTCATCTCTCATCTCTCTCTCTCTCTCTTCTTTCTTCTCTTATCTGTCTGACTCTCCGTCTCTCTCTGTCTCTGTCTCTTGCTGTCTCTCTGTCTCTGTCTCTCTGTGTCTCTCTCTGTCTCTCTGTCTCTCTCTCTTTCAGATGTGGACAGAAGTGTCCATCTCATAATTACAGCTGGAGGGTCCCCCCTGTTGATTAAAGGTTAAATGCCGAGGTCAGCTAGACTCGCTGTGACCTGCATTATTCATCCTGCAGTGCAGGGGGACGTGGACAGAGGCAGGGGCAGGAAGATGCCAGGTAGCCTTGCCTGCGTGTACCTGTATTTGCCTGCCTATAGGCATACCCGCTTGTACCAGTGTACACATTCTTGTGCACGTGTACACATTTATGTACAGGTGTACACATTCATGCTTGATTACCATTTAACCAGGAAAGCATTTATCTGTCCATCTGTCTGTCCGTCCGCCCATCCATTCACCCACCCATTTATCTTATTCCTTTATTGTGGTCGGTGGTCAGAGCACTCGCTTTCCCCAAGGTAAGGTTAAGCAGCATTTAGCGTGGTTACCAAGTGGATGGGTGACCGCTTGCGCGCCATGGCTTCAATACAGTCCCTCGGTTCACCCAGCTGTAAATGGGTACCTGCCCTCTTTAGGGTCAAGGAAGGTAAAGCAGCCAGGGAGAGGATATGGGCGCCGCATTCAATATGCTGGCCCCTAGAGAAGTGAGGTCTCTGACATCGTGCTCACCAACAACCGCATAGGATATGGGACACCTTTACCTTAAAAAAAAATTAATTAAATAAGCTCAAAACCTCCCGACCTTCTACATTGCAATAAATAGCCACACAACAAACATCTTTATTACTTCCTTGTGAAAATTGATATAAGTGCAAATGAAAAATGTTTTTAGCCAGGAAATAATATAACAGAAACAGAAAGTGTAACTTACACCTGAACATCCCTGCTTCTGAAATCCTGAAGTGCGCGTTGTGTCCAGGTGCGATCATCTGTGTTTCCTGCAGTGTGGGCGAGTGTGTGGCAACATTGCCCTTCTCTGTTTGCAGAGCGGACCCTGGTTACGTAGCCTGATAAGTGGGAGGCTGAGTGCTGAAGTGACGCCATCACTATCAAGGGATATCGTGTTCGTTCCTTTATTTGTTTATTTATGTATGTATTTGTTCTATTCTTTTATTTCGAGGATTATGGAATAAGCATTCATATTATACTTTTTTCTCATCCAGTGCCCGCGTGTATCCAGGTTTTTGTGTGTACATTTTGTCATCCGTTCCCACCAGTACACAATGGCCTACTCCTCCGAAAAGCGGAACGGGTTTTAACGCGTGAACAAGATGTTCTGCGTGCGTTCGCATACGGGACCTCAGTTTAAAGTCTCATCCGAAGGACGTTTTGGGGAGAGTGGAGTCGGCACTGATGTTAACTCCAGAAACAAATCCTCTTGAACGAGAATCGAACCCGGGTCAGCAGATCACGAATACATCACTGCAACCACCAGGCTACCCCGTCCCGTCATTGCTGTATAGCGGCAGACATACACACACTCCGTAACAATAGACACTAGTCGTTGGAATGGAGCTTAAACTGACAACGAGAAACAATGCAAGAAAGAAGACAAAAAATCGATTTTCATAAACGTGCGTGGGTTGTGTAGGAAATTTGAGTGAGTGAGAGAGAGAGTGAGAGAGAGAGAGAGAGAAAGAGTCAGAGGGACAGAGAGAGAGACAGAGATAGAGAGTGAGAGGGACAGGCAGGCAGAAATACAGATATCTATCTATCTATCTATCTATCTATCTATCTATCTATCTATCTATCTATCTATCTATCATTATCTATCTATCTATCTATCTATCTATCTATTTTTTTTATTCTTTTAAATCGAGGATAATGGAATAAGCACTTATGTGCTTTTTTACATCCAGTCCCCGTGTGTATGCAGTTTTGTAAATTCTGTCATCTGTTCCCACCGGCACACAATGCCTTACTCTTACGAAAAGCGGAACTATCTATCTGCCTGCCTGCCTGCCTGCCTGCCTGCCTGCCTCTGCCTGCCTGCCTGCCTGTCTGTCTATCTGTCTGTCTGCCTGCCTGTCTGTCTGTCTATCTATGTATTTATGTATAAACAAAGAACAAATAATTTTCACAATCTTCAGACTCACACCTCTGTTTTAAAACACACACCCTGCTACCTTCCTTCAGCCAGTGGGCGGCAGGCATATAGTGTCAATCCATTTAGTGATATTATATACAGCTCAATCAACTTGATCATCTGGCTCTCTTTATTTCTTTGTCTGTCGTTCTATTTGCCTGTTTGTCTGTCTGTGCTTCTCTCTGTCTGTCTGTCTGTCTGTCTGTCTCTTTTCTTCTCAATATCTCTGCTTCCATGGCTTGTTTGTATTTTTCTATCTCTTTGTGTCTCTCTGTTTCTCTGACTCTCTCTCCCTCTTTCTCTATGTGTCTGTCTGTCTCTGTCTGTCTCTATCTCTGTCTCTCTCTGTCTGTCTGTCTGTATCTTTTCTCTCTCAGGGTATGGATGCAAATGTCCATCTCATAATTACAGCTGGAGGGTCCCCCTGTTGGTTAAAGGCTAAATGCTGAGGTCAGATGGAATCGCTGTGACCTGCATAATTCATCCCGAGGTGCAGGGAGGCTGGAATAGAAACATCATCATGTGTGAACAAATATGTAGCGTTGCCTGTCAATATGTACTCACACGCTTGCCGGCATACCCGTACATATGTATGTCAGCTTTTAATGTTTGTACACTGTACATCCTAGCATCCAAACCCGGGTACCTAGGCATCGATGCATCCATCCATTCATCCATCGATCCACGCACACGTGTACACCTATATTGAACTATGTCATCCTTTATGTAGAACATGACATGTTCGTGATGGATAAGCGATCTTTGTTGTGGGAGGTGTTGCTATTTTTCGTGGGTATGTTGCTTCTGTTACATGTTCAATGTAACTTAAAGAACAACAATAAAATACCCACAAACGAAGCAACTACTACTACTACTACTACTACTACTACTACTACTACTACTACTACTACTACTACTACTACTACTACTACTACTACTACTACTACTACTACTACTACTACTACTACTCCTGCTGCTGCTGTTGCTGCTGCTGCTCCTCCTCCTCCTCCTCCTCCTACTACTACTACTGCTGCTGCTGCTGCTGCTGCTGCTTTCTTCATAATGACAACAGTTTGGGATTTTCCTTGTCTTGATTAGAACTGTAAATCACCAGACATTCCATTAAACTGTTCAATTACCAATATCAAGTTTTTTGCATTGTTTTTTCCCCCTTAATATTCTTGGAGAAACTAGTAAAATATCAAACAGCTTTTCTTTTTTTGAAAATATCAACGGAGAAAAAAGCAAGACCTTATAATTTAAATTTGAATAACCAGCATTTTAAGCTAAAAGTTAGGTATTGAATCCAGGGTGTGTGTGTGTGCGCGCGTGGTGTGTGTGTTGTGTGTGTAGTGTTGTGTGTGTGTGTGTGTTGTTTGTGCGTGCGTGTGTATATATATGTGAGTGTGTGTGTTGTCTATGTGTGTGTGCGTATTGTGTGTGTGTGTGGTGTGTGTGTGTGTTGCTCCTTGGCAAGAGCTCTGAGGTTCACCAGTGGTGAGGGTTTTGCCTATGGGACCAGGTTTTGACCCACCATTAAGGTAGACGAATTCGGACTTCAGGAATGTGGTTGGCTACAGAACTTACCAGTGTTGTCGGGACAGTCGGGAGGTACCTCCCTGTTCTTTCCGATTTTAACCTGTCGAGGCTTCTTTTGACATGCACATGTTCAGTCCGGAAGAACACAGGTCCGACCGGTTTTAGATCCTCCTCCAAAAGACTTAAGATATTCAGCTCAATTTTCCCGCCAAAATCAGGAATAAAGAGCAAGGCTAGGCTGGGAATCGAATCCATAACCTCTCACTGTTTGTTTGTTGGGCAGGTGAAGGTCTAAACCATCATGCCACCTACACCTCTTGAACGCAGGTGTAATCACAGTTTATTTCCTGAAGTGTAGGAAGTGCATGGCTAAATTTTCCATCCCTGATAGCAGAACGAACTCTTGATTACCTGGTTTGGTAAGACGTGTGTGTGTGTGGGGGGGGGGGGGGAGGGAGGTGGGAGGGGGATGGGGAGAAGGGGAAAAGGGGAGGTGCTGATTGCTCAACTGATTGCATGGATATTTGATAACATCTTTTATGGCGGTGTGATGGATGATAATGATGTTCATTTTTCACCGTGACTTAAAAATGAAACCAAGAACAATCCAACGAAAATAAACGCTCGTAGTGTATTGAGTGGGTCAGTGGAGAGAGAGAGAGAGAGAGAGAGAGAGAGAGAGAGAGAGAGAGAGAGAGAGAGAGAGAGAGAGAGAGAGAGAGAGAGAGAGAGAGAAAGAGACAGAGACAGAGAGAGAGACCCAGAGAGAGAGAGAGAGAGGAGAGAGAGAGAGGAGAGAGATGCGAGGAGAGAGTAGAGAAGAGATGAGGAGAGAGAGATGAGAGAGGAGAAAATGTTCTTCATAACATAAATATCAATCTAGTCTACACCAGCGCGTCATAATCAACGTTTACTTCAACGCGTGGTTAAATTCATGTCTACTTGATTCTTTATCCACATTTTATTACGACAAACCCACCCCCCTCCACACCCACCACCCTCATCCTCCTACACCCCCCTCCCATCCCCACCACGTCCTTACCACTCCCCCTTTCCCCATTATCTATGACGAAAAAAAACGGTCTAGCTAGTGTTTGATGATTCGACCCTTGCTCTTTGAGAAAAGAGAGCTTCATTTTATAGCATATGAGGTAATAATAATAATAATAATAATAGTCATAAATGGAATTTATATAGTGCTGTATCTTGCACAGACAAATCAAAGCGCTTGCACTCAACTCATTCTTACACAGTCATGCAACCAATAGCAAGTAATAGTTCTAACAAGTCCAAATGCACACACATCACAACATACACAACACAACAACACATCACACCAGCACACACACACACACCCACGTTATACACGTAATAAGGAATGGGCAGTGGGATTATCCACGGAAAGCAACACGAACGGTCGGTCAAGAGAGATTAGGCCAGTACACTGGCAAAGCAGTTGTGTGCTTCCCCCGAGGGGATGGATACTGTGGGACTGTCAGTATAAATACCCGCCCCCCCCCCTCCCCTTCCACCCTCTTTCTGAAAATTCTGTGTTAGGGATTCTCTTCTTTCTGTCCGTCTCCTCGTTTCTGCCATGTTTCGTTTCTTCCTGTCACCTTCCTCTTGCCAAAGTCAAACTTGTGTTTTCAGATGGTACATTGAATAAATAGTGCATTTGTTTGGGTTTTTTTTCCAGCAAGCCATCTATTAAAGAGATGAGAGAAGAGAGAGCGAACCGAGAGAGACGAGAGAGAGAGAGAGATGAAGATGAGAGAGAGAGAGAAGAGAGAGAGAGAGAGAGAAAGATAATATATATGCAGATAAGAATGCACAAACCTAATCAATGATAAACCATAACAAATCAAACAAGAGAAGAACAATAATATATGCATACGTGGAATTAAAAACAAAACAAAAAAATCCCTGAACAATATTAAAACCATACAAATCAAATAAATAAACAAATCTCCTAAAAAACATTTCCCCCATAATAAAAATAAACAAGCACCAAAGAAAATCCAAACCAAAACAAACAAAGAAAACAAAAAAAAAATGAAAAAGACACCGCCAACGGGCTCCCCCCACCCCCCCCCCCTCCTCCACACACATACCAAAAAAAAAACCTCCAACCATACAAAGGGACAAAAACAAAAAAAAAGGGAAAAAAAGATAAAGCAAAAAGAAAAAACAAACAAAAAAGTAAAAAATTTAAACAAAAAATACGTAAAACAAACAACAGGGGAAAATTTTAAAAACATAATACAAAAATAACACCCCAAAAACAAAAAAGACCCAATTTTTAGAACTAAAAAAAGACAAAAAAAGAGTCCAAAAGACCCTCTCCCCCCAAAAAAACACACTTTTTTAAAAAAAAAAAAAAACCCCCAAACCCCAAAAAATTTAGAAAACAAAAAAAAAACCAGAAAAAACCCCCCCCTACCCCCCAAAAACAAACCCAAAAGGTTAAAATTTAAAAGGGGGAAAAATGAAAGTAGTTTCCTTTTAAATAATTTTTTAAACTTACATCACGTACAAACCCCAAACCCCTATCCCCCCTTCCCCCCAATTTACTCATGACGAAAAAAATCAAAGAAAAATACAAGGGTCAAAGTTTGGGAAAAAATTCGATGGCCAAAATAAAATCCCATACAGAGGGAAAAAAGGAGATGATGAAAGATAGCATCGCGAGAGCCCAAAAGAATATATAAACCCGTTAAAATAGAAAAAGGGAAATAGAAGTTTAAAGAGGTTTCCCGGAAATTTTTTCCTAATGAAAAAAGGGGAAAGGCAAAAGTAGATTTAAAAAGAATTAAAAAAAGAACTCGAAAAAACTGGTTTAAGAAAAAATGTAAGAAACCCAAAAAAAAAAATGGGCAATATGCAGTGCAAGGAAAATTTAAATGAATTTCAAATTTTGATACAAAACTTATCATAAAAAATTTAAAAAAATGTGACAGGGGAAAAAATCATCTGCAAAAAAAAGGGGGAAAAAAAAGTCGGGGAAAAGGGGGGAAATACTCCCTGGAAAAAGGAAAATAAAATTTTTCAGGTGGTCAAATAAATCGGGAAAAGTTATACCCCGACGCCCGGGGGTCCCAAACCCCCTCAAAATTAGAACAAGAAGGGCCCCATAAAACATGAAGAAAGAAGTGGGGGACATGCAACCCGCAAGGGGGAAAAGTGGTAACGGCCCCGGACCTGGGGTTTTCCCACTGAATTGATTAAACACCCGGATGAATGGGAATTAAGGCGTCACAAAACTACTAAACAATTTTATGAAAAAAAAAGGAGAAAAAATTTCCCACAGATAGAAGAAAAACCAAACTACATTGCGACCCTAAAAAAACTTGGGGACAGCTGAATGTGAAACCCAAAAACGTACAATTCCCCCGATTTATTCCCCCTTTAAACCCAAAATTTTTTTTACGAATTCTCAAGAGGGGAATGAAAATAAAATACTCCCCGAAATATTTAAAACCAATTTGGATTTATGGCAGCAAAAGGGACCCGAAATTTCAATTTTTTCGATTAAAAAATCTCATGGGAAAAATCCATCGAGGTTTCCCGAAAGACCCGTAAACCCCTGCTTCATTTTACTATCAAAAGCGTTCGACAAAGTACGACAATCCTCTTGTTTTATATTCTGGCAGGGCCCATACATCGACGGGGAAAAAACTTTTTGACCTCAGAAAACAAAAAATATTGGGGAAAAGGTTTGGGTCATTGAGTCCCACAATACATCAGCAATTTTTAACCCAAACTGCCCGGGGTGTGAGGCAGGGCTGTGTGTTTTTCGCCCGATTTATTTAATTAAAAGTGAAAAAAAAAATTTTTACCAAATTTTTGAGAATCATGAGGGGGGAATTGTGTTGGGGCCACAACATCAACAACCCGAGAAATTTCAGATGAACATCCTTAAACCCCCGACTCTGGGAAAAAAAACTGCAAAAGATTTTAAACCCAAAAGTAACAGCAAAAAACGAAAAGAAAGGATTACAGCCCCAATGCAAAAAGACAAATGCCTGGGGATCTCGAAAAAAAACGGTTTTACCACAAAGCAACATAACCTTTAAAAGGGGAAAAAATCAGACAATAAAACACCCCTTTTAAAAACCTTGGTTGTACTATTTCCCCCCCGGGCGGGAAGGGGTGACCCCAGAAAACAAGAAAAGAAACGGTCAAAACTAAGGGAAAAATTTTTTTAAAAAACATGAAATTGGGATTTTTTTCCAACAGTAAGATAAGCCTCAAACAAAGATCCTTTTTTTTGAGGGCCTACTAAAGGTTTCCCTTCTTCTGTACGGGGGGAGTGCTGACCCTAGCCCAAAGGAAAACAGAACAGCAACTAGAAGCAGTGGAAATTGGTTTTATCCGGGGAATTTATGAAAATCTCATGGGGCCCAAAAAGAAAAACTAATGCAGAAGTAATGGAAATGGCTGGATACAAGAGATCCCTTCTCAACACCATCAGAGAAAGACAGCTAAAATTTTTCGGCCATATAATCAGGGCTGACGGACTAGAGAAACTGTTATGGAGTGGCAAAATCTGTGGAAACAAGAGCAGAGGAAGACAACCCACAAAATTCACAGACAGCTTAAACAAATTCGCAACGAATAAAGAGGGCACCAACAATGAGCTCATGAGAGGGACCGAGAACAGGGAAGAATGGAGAGCCATGATCGTCGATGTCTGCAGGACCAGACCGGACACTTGAAGAAGAAGAAGAACTCATATATAAAGGAAAACAAGAAACAGCGAAACAGACTTGGATTCAGAGCAAAAAGTAAAACAAAGACATCCATTCCCTCCCTCTCTCCTGGTCATAAACACACATGTACATGTGCTTTTTTATTTAAGGCAGACCTTCGTTAATCCTTCCATCAAAGAATAAATTCAAGCAATATAAACCCGCCCAGCAATACTAACATCAGCAATAACAATTTAAGTCATCTAATACAATGAAGAAGAAAATAAACAGCGACAAAATAAACTAAACAAGCATTATTATGTGTAACACAAAAACGAAAAAAGGCCCAAATAACAAGAGAGTAAAAATAAAAAATCGAATCAATTACAAACCACACACACACACTCACACACGTGTATACACACACACACACACACACGCACGCACGCACGCACACACACACACACACACACACACAGAGACAAACACATCTTTTTATCTTTTTTCTCGCAATTTTTTTCTTTAGATAGATGGCTTGATGATAAAAAGCAAATGCACTGCTTATTCAATGTACCATCTGAAAATAAAAGTTTGACTTTGATAAAAAGATTGACACACACACACACACACAAACATACGCGCGCGCGTGCGCGCACGCGCGATCCAAAGCATGTGGGGTTCGATATCATATCAACCCATATGTAGATCAGTACTTACACATGTACTCTATATGAATATATAAACTTGGGTCATATCAGATTTTAATAACAAGAATAACATCAGTGACACCTTCATCACTCCACCCCCGCACACATGCTATATGCAACATTATATTGATTTTAATTACTACAATAAACCCAATATATACATGTTCAAGCGAAACACTTCAGGATGATACGTAAGCGGATATAAATGTCTTAAGTTTACAAGTCATGTTCTGAACTTTTATTCATGAAATATCTTTTTAGATGCGTTTTATACTGATCTTTGCTTTTAATACAGTTCAAATTTTGGGGGAGTTTATTCCATAGGTCACTGCCTGAATACAAGAGACTCGATTTATATAGGTTATTTCTGGGTCTTGGAACTGTTAGCAAATGGTTGTGTCTATGTTGGTTAACTTTGAAAGCTTTGGTAATCTTCGGAGGTGCATTTTGATTAACAACTTTTTGCATAAATACAGCTTTATTGAATATAAAGTCGGTTTCGAAATGTCAGGACATTTATTTGCTTATAATCCTCAATTGTCAGGGTGCTTGTTTTAGCAACACAAGTTTTACTGCTCTTTTATATAAACAATGGATGAATTTCAAGTTCGTTCCACTGCAGGTGTCCCAAATAGTTGACGCATAGTCAATGATTGGTAAAATGTGACGGCAAAAAATAGTTTTCGAGAATGATTATTTAGAAAGATTTAAATTTTGGATAATTGAAGTAGCCTGTGAGCTAGGCGTTTTCCTAGTGACATTATGGGATCAGTCCTAGTCATATTTTTGTCAACGGTAACACTTAATATTTTATGAGTCAACTTCTTCAACTGTTCCGTTATCCATTAACAGAGGTTGAAACCTATCGTTCATTTTTTGCCTTTTCTGTCTGGCTGATACGTACATGCACTTTGTTTTTTGTGGATCTAAAGACATACGGTTTAATTGAGTCCAAATAATCAATCTGTCAATACTATATTGAAGTTTGCGAGTTAACCTGCAGGTGTCTGAATCACTACAAAAGAGAGTGGTATCGTCAGCAAACATTTCACAGCTACATTTAATAAAACAGGGTAAATCATTTACGT
>CM054147.1:6850580-6858080 GCA_028751875.1 Rapana venosa | reverse complement strand
AATTATCTGTGTCTGTCTGTATGTCTGTATGTCTCACACACATACACACATACATACACACGTCCATCCATCCATCCATCCATCCATCCATCCATCCATCCATCCATCCATACATACATGCGTACATACATACACACGCACACACGCACGCGTGCCCACGCACACACCCACACACATACACACATACACACATACATACATACGCACAGACACACTTGACCGTCTGATATCACATTCGGTAGAAGAACGTTAAACTGAAGAACACACACACACACATACACGCACGCACACTCACGCACACACCACACACACTCACACACACACACATACACACACACACACACACACACACACCACACACACACACACACACACACACAACACACAACACACACAACACACACACACCACTCATGATTATGTATCTATAGATAACTTTCACGTGGCGCAAAGCCCTAATAGTAATAATTTTAGCCTCTGTTGTTGGAGGGGCTAGGACAACAACCCTGTCCGATTCGATTAGATTGGAACATAATGCCCCAGGGTGAATGTAATGGAAAAGGTATCTGATGTCGAAGGATAGCTGTTTTAAGACCTCTTGAAACAAGTTTTCTTCTTTTAGATTTTGCCTATGGTAATGCAGAGTAGGGGGTGGGGTGTCTATAAGCTATGGACATACCGTGGAACATGTGACAGGAATCACCGAAAAGAATGTATAGCTTTCTCAGGCAAAATTTGAACATGAAAGAGGGGGGCATAACCAGGGTACAAGAATACTTTGATGTAATAGTAATTTGAGAAATACTATAGAACAACAAAGTAGTGTAATAAAAATAGAAATTACAAAAAACGCCCTGCTGTTATGAGTTAACAATACTAAGATGTGTGTGTGTGTGTGTGTGTCTGTCTCTGTCTCTATTCATTTATTTATTTATTTATTTATTTAACCCACTTTAAGTCATGAGATTTCTCTGCGTGAAATTTGGTCTGCTCTCCCCGGGGACAGCGCGTCGCCACAAGAGCAGCGCCATCCTTTTTTCTTTTCTTTTTCTTTTTGTTGTTGCTGTTGTCTGCAGCTGTATTTGTTTTCCTATCAGAGTGGCTTTTTTCTAAGAATTTGCCAGGGACAACTCTCTTGTTTCCGTGGTTCTTTTTTACGTGCGCTGAAAAATTTTATGTAGCACACGGGACCTCGTTTTATCGTCTCATCCGAAAGACTAGCGCCCAGACCACCACTCATGGTCTAATGGATGGGGGAAAAGTTTCGGGCCCAAACAGGATTCCAGCCACCGCACACTTCCGACCCTGACTTTTCGCTTTCTAGACAGGCGCTAGAGAGGCCCACCACCTATCATCAGTAATGAAGATGAAGGCCCCCATATTCTTGAGGAGGAAGTTCAAAAGACCCTCAAAAAGATGAAAAAGGGCAAGGCCGCAGGACCCGATGACATTCCATCCGAAATGCTAACCGCTCTAGGCGAATTTGGAATCAAAGAAGTAACAAAACTTCTCAACACTATCCATGCTACAGGTGAAATTCCAACAGACCTCAAAAAAGTCGGTGTACATTGCACTACCCAAAAAACCAGGCACAGTTGAATGCGATCAGCACCGCACAATAAGTCTTATGAGCCACCTCACAAAAGTCATGTTACGAGTGCTGATGAACAGAATGAGAAATAAAATCCTACCTGAGATATCTGAAACCCAATTTGGATTTATGGCAGATAAAGGTACCAGAAATGCCATATTTGCCCTGAGGACCCTCATGGAAAGGGCAATTGAGGTACAAAAGGACTTGTACCTCTGCTTCATTGACTATTCTAAGGCATTTGACAAAGTAAGACATTCCGATCTGTTCGACATTTTACTAAGACATAGCTGTGATGGAAACGATCTTAGAGTGATCAGAAAGTTGTACTGGGAACAAGAAGCTGCAATAAGAGTTGATAATGACTGCAGTGAGTACAGACCGATCTGTAGGGGAGTGAGGCAGGGCTGCGTTTTTTCTCCAGACCTCTTCAATATCTACAGCGAAATGATTCTACGGAACATAGAGCAGCATGAAGGTGTCAAAGTAGGAGGTCACAACATAAACAATCTAAGATATGCGGATGACACAGTGCTAATTGCTGACTCGGAGGAAAAACTACAAAATATTCTTACAACAGTCACAATCGAAAGTGAAAACAAAGGACTCCAACTGAATGCAAAGAAGACTGAGTGCATGGTAATCTCAAAACAGTCAGACATGCCTGTATGCAACATTTTATGCAAAGGGGAAAGAATAAAACAAGTTTGCACCTTTAAATACTTGGGCTTCACAATAACTCCAGACGCCAGATGCGACACAGAAATAAAGAAGAGAATCGCTTTGTCTAAAGACACATTCACCAAGATGAAGCCCATCTTTACCAACAGAAATATAAGACTCAGCACCAAAATCAACACTCTGAAAGTCTACATATGGTCCATCCTTCTGTACGGATGTGAATGCTAGACGCTGACAAAAGACCTCGAAAGAAGACTTGAAGCAGCAGAAATGTGGTATATCAGAAGAATTATGAGAATATCATGGACTGAAAAGAAGTCAAACGAAGAAGTAATGGAAATGGCCGGGTACAAAAGATCCCTACTCAAAACCATCAGAAAAAGACAACTACAATTTTTGGGGCACATAAACAGAGCTGATGGAATAGAAAAGCAAATATTGTGTGGAAAGATTTGTGGTACCAAAGACAGAGGAAGACAACGCACAAAATACACAGACAGTCTGAATAGCTACGCAACGAGGAAAGAACCCCCCAACAATGAACTCATCAGGAGAACTGACAACAAAGAGGAATGGAAGGCCATGACCGCCGATGTCTGCAACAGACCTGGCACATGAAGAAGAAGAAGACAAGCGCATTACCTCTAGACCACCGATCTATGTTCGTGCGTGTGTGTGCGTGCGTGCCTGTGGGCGCACGCGCGCACGTGTGTGTGTGTGTGTGTGTTCCTACCCCTTCCCCCTTTTTGCAACTTTCTGGCTTGAATGGTTCAGGCTTAATGCACAATCAATGTCATGTGACGTAAAGTGAAAGAACCACGACACTGCAATGCTCTCACAACAGAAAACCCATGAGACTTTTCAAGCACAGGTTTATTTCTCACAGCGATTGCAGCTATAAAGAGAAATCCATCGACCAGAATATGTATTGCAATCACGGCCACATAAAGTTGCTATGTAAAAATTGGCCTAATTCTCCAGCTTGGGGTTATAATCATCACATTCTTCTTCCTGAGTGAGTGAGAGAGAGAGAGAGAGTGTGTGTGTGTGTGTGTGTGTGTGGGGGCGCAGCGCTCGCGTATGTGTGTGTGTGTGGTGTGTGTGTGTGTGTGTGTGCACGCGTGCCTATGTGCGCACAAAGGAGTTTTTGTGTATGTGTGTGTGAGTGTGAGTGTGTGCATAATTATATGTGTGCGGGCATGCGTGTGTATGTGTGTGTGTGGGCTTGTGTGTTGTGCATATACCCATGCGCCAACAGGGGCGTGCGCGTGTGTGTGGGTGTGTGATACACGGGTTTAATGATACATATAAAACAACAATTTGCATCTAGACAAGCTCTTAAGCTGTGGTGGACAGAGGGGAGAAGACAGATATGGACCACAACAACATTAGTTTATTGAAGCAGACGTATTAGAGCACCTGGCCTCTGTGTGACCACTGGCCTGAGGAATGGGTTCCCGCCACTGGTCACCTGACCACTCACAGGGACAGTTCACAGACACGTCACACTGACTGACCTCGTTGTCTGACCTTTGACCCGTATGATAATAATAGTCTGGCCACTGGCCGCCATCTAATCCCTGAAAGTGTTTACAAGTAGAAGAGTTAAAGTGACCAATGTCCGTCTGGCTGGTCACCTGCTGAATGTCGCCTAGCTATTGGTCATCTTGTCTGAAAAAAACCCCAAACGTACAGATATCACATTTCATTGTTGTTGTTATAGTTTTAGTTGTTGTAGCTGCTATTATTGTGCATCATCATAATTATGATGATGATCATGTCCATCATCATCATCATCATCATCATCATCATCATCATCATCATCATCATCATCATCATCATCATCACCAACACCACCACTATCGTGACCATGACCATCAGCAGCATCATCATGATGAACGTAATCAATTTCCTTTCCTTTATGATTATCAATATAATATTGTTGTTGTTGTCATTGTTGTTATTGTTACTGTTGCTCTTTTCAGTTTTATGTCACAGTCTGTCTTTTTCTCATTGTTAATGTTTATTAATACATTCATTTCATCCTTTTTCTGATCATCTGTGTCTATATGATTCTGTATAACAATTTCAAACAATAACAATAACAACAGCAAAAACGCACATAGACAACAGAACAAAAATCAGAACAACAAAATCTGTCTCCACTAATACAATGATCCCTAGACACACACACACACACACACACACACACACACACACACACACGCACACACACACACACACACACACACACACACACACACACACACACACACACACACACACACACACACAACCACACACACGCACACACACTTTAAGAGCATGTTTACTAATGAATTTATTGAAAGCAGAAATTAAACTTTTGCACAAAAATGAATTGTTTAAGGACGGGGATAAAACTCAATGCCTCGAGTTCAAAGCAGTGACACTAATTGCAGATGCATATTTTCGTTTGTCTGCCACATGCTCCCTCTTTGTGATGTTTTGCACTTTGAAAATGTAAAAATATATTTGCAAACAAAAAGAAGCTCAAAGCAGTGACACTAATTGCAATTGCAAAATTTCGTGTGTCTGCCATTATGTTCCCTCTTTGTGATGTTTTCGGCTTTGAAAATTAAAAAAATACAAACAAACAGATGAAATAAGGCTAGTGGTGTGTTGAACCAAATAGATTGCAAGGTTACATTCTAAATAAACATTGTAACACTAGATCAGAAAAATATAATCTTCGCTTTGTGAATAACTTTGAATGATAATAACAATGATGACAATAGCATTGTACATGTGTGTTGTGGTATTTTTTATTTGAAGTTATCATGGAATGTTTAAACCAGTATGAGATGTAGCCTATGTCTTTCGAGATCATGATTGTTATCAATGTGCCTATCAGTATTGTAATTGCCCTTTATCGGATGATTGAAGTGTTTTTGTCTTGCCTTGACTTGACTTGAGATAAAAAGCTACCATAATACAAACACAGAATTCCGTAGAAATTCCAGGGAAACATTGTGTAGTAGTCATGAAAAAGAACGCCTAGACTCACACACACACACAGGTTGTTTACAGAAAGATAAAACTGACCACAAGTGTCTGCCTATTGACCCATGGGTTTAATCTGGCCACTGGTCATCTAATCACTGCGGGAGACAGTTCACAGACAGTCACACTGACCACAACTGTCTGACCATTCACCCCTGTGATAATTAGTCTGGCCACTGGCCGCCATCTTATTCTAATTTGATTTTTAAAAAAAATTCTAGGATAATAGAATAGATAAGAAGCACCCGTGTGCTTTTTGGCATCTAGTCCCCGTGTGTACGCAGTTTTGTAAATTTTGTCATCCATTCCCACCGGCACACAATGGCCTACTCTTCCAAAAAGGCAAAATAGGTTTTAATGTGTGCACAAGATGTTCTAATCCCTGAAAGACTTAAGTGGAAGAGATGAAGATATTTGCCAAGAATCTGGCATTGAAAATCAAAAGCAGCTTGTAAACACGGAATCACAAATGGTGTAGGTAGGACCATTTCAAGGTCTTTTTTTTATATAGTAGTTCTTCTGTTTAGTTTTTTATTTGTATGTTTTCCATCTGTTGGTTCTATTTAGCTTGAAGTAGGTTTTTAAAAATAAGTCTAATATCACCAAGAATAATTAGACTTTAAACTGAATAACAACCATAATGATGACCATGACGACCACGACGACGACCACGATGACAACAACAACAATGACAACAACAACAGCAACAATAACAACAACATCAACAACAACTCGTTAATGAAAGAGACGGTTTACCGGCAGAAGATGGTGATAGACTAGGTGAGTCTGACTTTTACCTACAGGATGTCGTCTGGTCAGTGGCCACACATCACTGTTAGCAATAATGCTCAAGCCTCATGTGGACACGCTCAGCACACATTTCACCATAGCTTGGAAAAAACAAAAACAATCCTGGCTGCACTCGTATGTGTACATTATGTGTGTTTGCGTGTTAAAGAGTTATGTGCATTCTGTTTTCCACCATAACAGTTGTGTGGTTGTTTTGTTTTAAACCCTTTTGTTCAAATTAACATTCAGATTTTATTCTTCAGGCTGTGAGCTACAAAGATTTGTGTAAGCACACTGACAGACCAACGTACAGAGAGAAAAACAGACAGACAGACACACACACACACACCACATTAATTTTTGCATCGTTTTCACCTTCATGTACTAGGGTGATTTTTGTCAAGCCTTGATTGGCTTTTTTACCCCCAAAACTTAAGAAAAAGATAAAATTGTAAAAGTATTAATAAAAACGGTAAAAGGAAAACTGCAGTTCTGTCATCTTTGCAGCCACAAAGTTTAAGCAATACGGCATAAACGTCGGCACAAGTTGATACAAAGGAGGATATATCCACCAGTATATTTCACTAATCTCAGAAGTCGGAATGCAGCTACCTAAAAGGTGGGAACAAAAAACGGTCGCATACACAAACATCTCACTGTTGCTGAACCTCAGAGCTCTAACTAAGAACGAAAAGAAAACACAAAAACATTCACTGGCAATTGCTTTTGCTGCTATATAGTCTACTTGATACGCATTTTGAAAAAAAAAAAAGGAAATTGCTCCTGCCAAAATTTCTTCCCTGTGATGAGTCAGTATGTGAGTACTCACAAACATGCATAGGGATCATCATCATCATAATCATAGGGATACTCATGCCCAATTTATGCATACACAAGTCAGCAGATATATCTGGCTAAGATTCGTTTTCTTCTTCTTCGTCGAAAACTCAGACAGCAACTATTGTTGTCTGTCATACGAACGAAAATGCGTTGCGCTGCCGTTAAACGCCTGACAAGTCAGGCCCAGCGCATCTGACATCGGCGTGGGAGAGAATATTAATCTTTTAAGTCTTTCTGGGGAAAAAGCAGAAGAATAGATCAAGAAGGCAGAAAATAGACAGAAATAAGGTGACAACGAAGAAAAAGAACAAGACAGAAAGTAAATGAAGGACAGAAAAGAGGGAGCTCCTAGCACAAAATTTCCAGAAGGTGGAGATACCATTCATACTGGCAGGTCCCTCACCTCCCCACAGGGTGGGAGGGGGGTGGGGTGGAGAGAAAAGAGTTTGGTTGGGAACTTGAGAGACAAAAAAACCTACCCCCCCAAATCGATTTTTGATCGGAGGACGGTACACATGCACTGTCAACAAGCAGACCCACAAACACGCATGCTGCAA
>CM054147.1:6835580-6843080 GCA_028751875.1 Rapana venosa | reverse complement strand
CACACACACGCGCGCACGCACGCACGCACGCACGCACGCACACACACACACGAACACACGCACTCACACACAAAGTCGCAGAAGATCTTGCACGCACGTTAAAAACCTGTTTCGCTTTTCGGAAGAGTAGGCCATTGTGTGCCAGTGGGAACCGATGACAAAATGTTACAAGACATCAAAAACATGGGGACTGGATGTAAAAAAGCACATAAGTGCTTATTCCATTATCCTTGGAATAAAAGAATAAAGAAATAAATAACACACACACACACACAACACACACACACCACACCTACACACCAAAGTACGTGCATGTGCATATAATTATAGAACCCTGTATTCCCTACTATTCCTCAAGAATTGGGTCACACCGTTATTGATTTTTATGTATTTGTTAGCCTTCACAACAAAGTTTAAAATATCAGGGGAGCCATTTCGCTAACAGTGCTTCGTTTATTTCCGATCATCATTGCAAACATCACTCTCCCTGTTTTTACCTCCCCCACCCCCTGCAGATTTTCCCGGTATGTCGCGAAGACTCGAGGTGCAAACCGCTGATATATCGATCAAGTGTACCCATTTGTGTTCACCTATTTTTTGCCTTGCAGCTATCTGTTTGGCGATGCTTGATTTGTACTTGTTTTGGTGCGTCGTCGTTACGGATATTTTAGAAGATAAGAAAGGCATTTAAGGAGTCTTCTCTCTTCATTTCTCCGTTTCATTATTTGATTTTGCCGGCTATCTCATTATTTTATTTCTCCGTTGGATCATTTCGCTACCTGAGCGTTTGCCACATGAACTATCATGGGAAATTATATACCAAATGTTTCAAAAGAAAAAGTACTAACATCATATTGGGGGAGAAAAACTAGTTTAAGCTGAATTTTTTTAAATGCTTTTGGCTCATCTCTTTTTTAGGAAAAACACTGGCAATTTTTCAACAGCCAGTTGTTTTCCTTTTTTTCCCCATTTTTTGTTTGGGTGGTTTTTCTTCTCTTTTCAAAGTCTGTATAGTGCTCTGTTGCTGTCTTTTGAGGATTATTTTCCATCGTAAATTGTTTGCGGTCCAAAAGTTACAGTAATTTTCTATTTTACCAATAGAATTTTATCAACCGTAAAGAAAATTAAAGTTAAAATATAAACAAACAACCCAACAAAAAGGAAAGCAAAAAAAGAACCGAAACCAAAACCTAATCTCTGATCATTTAAGACATTGGACTAATGTTTAGTTGGAGTTCGTAAGTATCGTTATTATTTCTCTCTTTATTTATTCTTTTACTCAACTCGTAATTTCTGAGTAACCCTGATATGGTACAAAGTAAAATGTTGCTATCATATGAAAAAAAACACTCCAAAACAGAAGCGCTAAAATAGTCGAATAGAAAGAACTTTTGCACTAGCAAATATTTCCTAATCAACTAATTCTATTTTGAGCTTTTCTGTTATTCCTTTGTTCATTTTTGCTCGTGAATTGTTCTGGGTTTGTCATATTGCGTTAAGTATCTGTTTTTATTGAATGTTCTAAACTTGAGCTGCTTTTGCTATTTTTATTGTTCTCATTCTGTTTACCTGTATTTTTTTACAAGTTTTCTCTCGCGTGACAAAAAACCTTTCAAAAGAGCGGCTTTTACTAGTGAATTGCTAAGACTTATCTTCCTAGCAGTTATTGTGTCTTATAGCCAATTTTCTAATTTGGGAGAGTTTCTGTTTTTTTTAGTTGTTCATTTTTTTGCTGGATGTGGATGGGTCACTAGAGTTGCATGTGAACTGTCTGAAATGTGAAAGAGCTGGCTGCTTTGATTGATGAGGAGCTTTGTTGTCTTAGTTTTTAGGCGAGGTGCGAAAACTCTGACGTCATAAGAGAGGGAGTGAGTCAGGAAGAACTCGCAGGATTTAGGAGATAGAGGGGCTGAAGGCACGAGTATAAAAGGGGAGGAGAGAGAGAGGGGAGGAGAGAGAGAGAGAGGGAGAGAGAGAGGAGAGAGAGAGAGATGGGGGAGAGAGAGAGTAGGAGAGGATGAGAGAGAGAGAGAGAGAGGAGAAGGAGAGAGAGAGAGAGAGAGGAGAGAGAGAGAGAGAGAGAGGGAGGGAGGGAGAGAGAGAGAGAGAGGAAGGAGAGAAGAGAGAGGTAGGAGAGAGGGAAAGAGAGAGGGAGATAGGGAGAGAGAGAGGGGAGGTAGGAGGGAGTAGGAGGGAGGAGGAGGAGAGAGAGAGGAGAGAGAGAGAGGAGAGGAGGGAGAGAGAGAGAGAGGGAGGAGAGAGAGAGAGAGGGAGAGAGAGGGGAGAGAGAGAGAGAGAGGGAGAGAGAGGGAAGAGAGAGAGGAGAGAGAGAGGGAAAAAGGGAGAGAGAGAGAGGAGGGAGGAGAGAGAGAGAGAGGGAGGGAGTAGAGAGAAGGGAGAGAGAAGAGAGAGAGAGAGGGAGAGGGGAGGGAGAGGAGAGGGAGAGAGAGAGAGAGGGAGAGAGAGAGGAGAGGAGGAGAGAGAGAGGAGAGAGAGAGAGAGGAGAGGAGAGAGGAGAGGGGAGAGAGAGGGAGAGAGAGAGAGAGGAGAGAGAGAGAGAGGGAGAAGAGAGAGAGGGGAGAGAGAGAGAGGGAGAGAGAGAGGGGGAGAGAGAGAGGGAGCAGGAGAGAGAGAGAGAGGGAGAGGAGAGAGAGAGGGAGAGGGAGAGAGGGGAGAGAGAGAGAGAGAGAGGAGGGAGAGAGAGAGAAGGGAGAGGGAGAGAGAGAGAGAGAGTGAGGGAGAGGGAGGAGAGAGAGAGAGAGAGAGAGAGAGTAGAGAGAGAGAGAGGAGAGTGAGAGAGAGAGGAGAGAGAGAGAGAGAGAGAGAGAGAAGTGAAAGAAAAATTAAAAAGAGAAAGAGAGAGAGAGAGATTTCTTTTTATTTTATTCTTTTAATTCCTTTTTTTTTGAGGATAATGAAAAAGCACTCATGTACTTTTCCCCCTCAGTCCCTGGATGTATGTAGTTATGTAAATTTTGTCATCTGTTCCACAGAGAAGGAATGGATGAATGAATGAATCTTTATTTTTCAAGGCTAACAGAATAAGAGAGAGAGAGAGAGACAGACAGACAGACAGACAGACTCTGTCTAAGACAGACAGACAGACAGACAGAAACAGACAGACAGACAGACAGACAAAAACATAGACAGAGAGAGACAAGCAAAAAAAAAGTAATTTACAGAGATATAGAGTAAAAGAGAGAAAGCAGAGACAGATAAATAAAAACAAATGGAACAGAAAAAAGAGACAACAAAATAACTCTAAGATGTCTGTGCTTGTACATATGAATACACGCCCACATAAACGCTTGCTTGTATGGGTGGTTTCCCGTAGGCAATGCTGTGGGAGCCTGTCACTATTAATAGCATCCCAACCTTCTGGAAATTCCCCCCTGGGCATTTTTTTCTTTCATACCCCTCTTTTCGTTTCCGCCTTGTTCTTTTTCTTCCTGTCACCATCTCCTTCTTGTCTGTTTTCTGCCTTCTGGGTCCATTCCCCTGCCTGTATTTCAGAAAGACTTGACAAATAACAGTTCTCTCCCACATGCATGTCGGACACGCTGGGTCTGACTTCACACACCACACACACACACACACACACACACACCCCACACACACACACACACACACACACACACACACACACACACACACACACACACACACATCTGGTACACTTTTTGATTTTAAGAGGTAGTACTGTTACTTTCTGTTGGGTTCCCTCACACACTGGTATCTTTTTTAATGAAAAAGTTGACAGTCTTGCAAAATATGGCGCGAGAAATAAAAATAGTTCTTGTGAAATAAACGTTGCCTTATCTCTGCATGAGGGATACAGTTTGCTACAAAACGCTTGCTGGAAGCACTTCAGAAAGAAAATATATGATTCTGGCTATTGTCTCTATAATGGCTGTACAAGCAATGTGATAGATTTTCGAAATACTTTAATTTCTAACAAAGTCTGTGGTTGGTATAATCGTAGAAATATGTTATCCCTTATGTACAGATTTAAACTAAATGCTTTCAGGACAAAGTATGTGAAAGATGTAAACTGTATTTGTGGGGAGAAGATTACCAATAGTCATGTTATTTTTGATTGTGGACATTTAAAAGCCTTTTTACCTGCTATACCAGGTTTATCACTGGATCAGATTTTGTCTGAACCATCGTTACTGTTGAACATTGTGTTAGGATTGATAAGAAGTCCGATAATTCAGTTTTTGTAGAATGTTAAAGTTAGTTTTTAAGTACTGTTAATTGACACTTTTTGTTATTGTTTGCATTCTCTTGTTTATATTACTTCTTCCCGTCTAAAATCACTAAATGTGAATAGACGTTAAACTGAAGAACACACACACACACACACACACACATAGAAAATTTTATTCACCATGAACTTTGAGCACCAAAAACCAAAATTACATACTTGCTAGATCGAGTAACCAAAACTGACTGACTGGCGTCTTACTCTGCTGCCTTCGATAATCATAATTCATACGTTGCTCTTCTCTCTCTCTCTCTCTCTCTCTCTCTCTCTCTCTCTCTCTCTCTTTTTTCTCTCTCTCTCTCTCCCTCTCTCTCTCTCTCCCCTCTCTCTCTCTCTCTCTCTCCTCTCTCTCTCTCCCTCTCTCTCTCGTTGTTGTTTTTTTTCTTCTTTCTCTTTCTTTTCTTTCTTGTTTTTATTGTGTAAGAGTATGGGTATTGAGGGTTTTTTAAAAAAATTTATTTAATTATTATGATTATGATTATAATGATGATGATGATGATGATTATTATTATTATTTTATTTTATTTTTTTATCATAACATATTTTTTGTGTGAGTAATCAAAATAAGTGTCCAAGGTGATCGTATTGAGGTTTTATTTTTTATTTAATTAATTATTATTATTATTATTATTTTATTATTTTATTTTATCATAACATATTTTTTGTATGAGTAATCAAAATAAGTGTCCAAGGTGATCGTGTACTGTTTTGAGAATTTTATCTTTAGTACCATCTCTGAAACACACACACACACACACACACTCTCTCTCTCTCTCTCTCTCTCTCTCTCTCTCTCTCTCTCTCTCTTTTCTCTCTCTCTCTGTATTATGGCCTAAGACCGATATGCAATTAATTCATTCTCTCTCTCTCTCTCTCTCTCTCTCTCTCTCTCTCTCTCTCTCTCTCTCTCTCTCTCTCTCTCTCTCTCCTCCTTCTATTGTTATTGTGTATTCTAATAAAGGGCATATTCATACTTTCGATTTTCAATATTATTTTGGACTTGTTGACTGTACTTGAGCTTGTTTTTTGGGTTATTTTTTTTCTCATTTGTTTGTTAGATGTTCTTGTTTCTTCTTGTTTTTTGTTTGTTTATTTGGAAGGGTGTTTTTGTCTGCTTTTTTGTTGTTGTTGTTGTTTTTTGGTTTGTTTTTCTCTCTTGTTTTGTTTTGTTTTGTTTTGTGTTGTTGTTGTTTTTTTTTTTGGGGGGGGGGGGGGTGGTTCTGGGGTATGTTTTGTCTTTTGCTCGTCTGGGGTTGTTTGTTTGTTTGTTTGTTTGTTTTCTTCTTCTCTCTTTTTCTTTAAAAAAGTTTTTTCCCTTTGCTTCTTCTGCTTGAAAGTATGAGTACTGAGTGCATTTTTAAATGTGACCCCATGGGCGGGGACTGGATGTAAAAAAGAACATGAATACTTATTCATTATCCTGGAAAAAAAGAATTTGTTTCTATTACTTACAATGTGTAGATGTTCTTTTTATGACTTTATTGGCTTTCCCCCCCCTCTTTATTATGAGAGTGTATGGGTATTGCACTTATTTTATTACCATGACATTCAATTTGCATGAACATAATTAAAAAGTGTTTGTGTTGATCGTGTGCTATGTGAGTATTACATATTTAGTATTATCCCTGAAGCACCCCCCCCCCCACCCCCCCACCCCACACACACACTCAAACACACACACACACACACACACACACACATACTCACTCACTCACCCACCCATATTCTCTCCCTAAACAACTGTATAGTTTTTAATTTCTTCTTGGTTTGTTTCTTGTTTTTATTGTGTGGATGTATGGGTATTAAATTTATTTCATTACCATGACATATAATTTGAAACGAGTATAATCTAAAATGAGTGTTGATGGGATCGCATACTGTTTTGGGATTTATATATTGGATATTATCTCTGAAATACACACACACACACTCTCTGTCTCTGTCTCTCTCTCTCTCTCACCTTTTATCGTCCTGCTTATAGTCATAGTATATCCTGTTGAAGGATTCATATTTTTATATTTTCAATACTTTATTGGACTTGCCTCTGTACTTAAGTTTTAATGAGTGCCCTATTTCAATATCTTATAATTATGTGTAACAAGTATGTGTACCATTTGACAATGTGTAGATGTTTATCTTTATGACTTATTAAGTTTGGTTGTGTTATTTTTCTTGGCTTTGTTGTTGCTCTTGTTCTTGTTGTTGTTGTTTGTCTGTTTTTCTCTTTTTTATCACCTTTTGTTAGTTTGGTTTTCCTTCTCTTTTGTTTGTTTGTTTGTTTTGGTTAGGGTTTTTTGGGGGGTGGGGTTAGGGGTGGGGTATTCCTAGGATTTTCTTTTAATTGCTTGCTTTGGGGGGGGGGGGAGGGTTGTTGGGGGGGAGCTGTTTTGAAAAGGGTTATTTCCCCTTGTTTTTATTGCGAGACTGTATAAGTATTGGGTTATTATTATTAAGATGTATCCCTAACGGGCGGGGACTGGATGTAAAAAAGCACATGTGTGCTTATTCATTATCCTCGAAATAAAAGAATTTGTCATTGTCATTGTCTCTCTCTCCCTCTCTCTCTCTCTCCCTCTCTCTCTCTCCCTCTCTCTCTCTCTCTCTCTCTCTCTCTCTCTCTCTCTGACCTTCTTATGCTCCACCTCAGTATCTTCCTTCCTATGCACATAGCTCCCCGCCCATCTCGGGGCGGCGGCAGAGCATTGAAGCAGGAGCTAACTAAGACCGGTCAGCGATCCTGAAGGAGATGAAAGGACAGGCCGGCCCAGCAGTTTCGCTTCGGAAGGGGGCATAATCGATCTGCCGCCTGCTCGCCCCTTCCTCGTCAGTTGATAATTAGCCCGCAGATCAGTTCCCTCCCTTGTGTGGTCACTGTCCTATACGCTGACCTTCCTTGAATGCTCGTAGTGTCTTCTGCAGATAGCGCCAGGCTGAGCGTTAAGAGGAGCGGTAGGTAGGTAGGTTGGGAGGTAGGTAGGTAGGATGGGAAGTAGGGAGGTAGGTAGGTAGGTAGGTAGGCAGGATGGTGATGGTCTCGTCTTTACCTCCCCAAAATGGTACAGCGGTGATTGGCTTCTCTTCTTCCTCAGTCGCTTACTGTCTGGATGGGTAGACATTTCTCCTGCATCTGCGGCTAATTGTTCACAGTCCTTAGAAGAAGATGCTGAAGTGTGGGGTGTGCTGTCATACACACACGGTGCGCTAAATCTGGGAGGATTGTATTCGTGTATGAA
>CM054147.1:6828080-6833080 GCA_028751875.1 Rapana venosa | reverse complement strand
ACCATGGCAATGATTCTGCACACACACACAATCTGACGAACCGGGTTTTTAATCCCATTCAAGTGGATTTTTCCCCTGTAGTTAATATCAGTGCTGACTCCACTCTCCCCAAAAGTCCTTCGGATGAGTCTATAAACCGAGGCCCCGTGTGCGAACGCACACAGAACATCTTGTGCACACGTTAAATCCTGTTCCGCTTTTCGTAAGTGTAGGCCATTGTGTGCCGGTGGGAACAAAATGTACAAAACTGCATAAACACGGGGACTAGATGTAAAAAGGCGCATGAGTGCTTATTCCAATATGTTCGATATAAAAGAATAAATTAATATAAATATATAAATAGATTAACACACACACCACTCTCTCTCTCTCTCTCTCTCTCTCTCTCTCTTTCACACACACACACACACACACGCACGCACACACACACACACACACACACACACACACACACACACACACACACACACACACACACACACACACACACACACACACACACACACACACACAGAGATTTTGTTCTGTCCTTGGGAAACTGACGGGTGACGGTAGGAGTCAGTTTAGACAGCGTCAAGTGGTCTTGATGGCAGATACAGTACACTTGACACTGATAGCTGAGAAGCCGTTCTGTGTGTGATCATCCGCATTCAGCTATTTCTTTCTTCTTCGTCGAACGCTTAGACAGCAAGTTTCCATCATAGGAGCGAAAATGCGTTGCGCTGCCGTTAAGCGCCTGACAAGTCAAGCCCAGCACATCCGAATTTGGCATGGATGAGAATTGTTGTATTTTAATGTTTTTGTATAAAAAAAAGGCAGGAGAATAGACCAAGACGGCAGAAAATAGACAAGAAGGAGGTGACAGGAAGAAAAAGAAGAAGGCAGAAACAAAGAGAGGGATAGAATATAGGGAATTTCTTGCACAGAATATCCAGAGGGGTGGGGATGCTGTTTATACTGACAGGCTCCAGCATCTCCAGGGGTGGGGGTGGGGGGTGGGGGGGGGGGAGAGAGGGTGATTTCAGCTAATGATTAAGTACAGTGTTTTACTGTCATATGTGTTTTTGTTATTCACTTTCAGCTGATGAATAATTTTAGCGTTCTACTATTTAAAAAAAAATTAAGTGGTCAGAGCACTCGCTTTCCCCCAGCCAAGGTTAAGCAGCATCGAGCGTGGTTACCAGTCGAATGGGTAACCGTTTGCGCGCCTTGGCTTCAGTACAGTACCCCAGTTCACCCAGCTGTAAATGGGCACTTGCCTCTTTAGGGTCGAGGAAGGTAAAGCTGCGAGGGAGAGGCGATGGGCGTCACCAAAGTGAGACCTCTGACGCCTCGCTCCCCTACGACCTTTTAGGTTATGGGACACCTTTTACCTGTTTACTATAGATTTCTGTCGTCCATTTTCAGTTGATAATAATTTAGTACAGTGTTCCACTTTCCTGTGTGTTTCTCTCATCCACGTTCAGTTCATGGTCAGGGATAGTGCTCCACTTGTCTTCTGGAGTTTTCTCATCCAATTCCACCATGTGCCACTTTCCTGTGAGCTTTTCTATCCCTTTCCTATGAGCTTTTCTATCCCTTTCCTATGAGCTTTTCTATCCACTTTCCTATGAGTTTTTCTATCCACTTTCCTATGAGCTTTTCTATCCACTTTCCTATGAGTTTTTCTATCCACTTTCCTATGAGTTTTTCAATCCACTTTACTGTGAGTTTTTCAATCCACTTTATTGTGAGTTTTTCTATCCACTTTCCTATGAGCTTTTCTATTCCTTTTCCTATGAGCTTTTCTATCCACTTTCCTATGAGATTGTTAAAAATCCACTTCCTGTGATTTTTAAAAAATCCACTTTCCTGTGAGTTTTTCTGTCCCCTTTCTTGTGAGTTTTTCTATCCACTTTCCTATGAGCTTTTCTATCCACTTTCCTATGAGCTTTTCTATCCACTTTCCAATAAGCTTTGCCATCCACTTTCCTGTGAGTTTTTCTATCCATTTTCCTATGAGATTTTAAAAAAATCCACTTTCCTGTGAGTTTTTCTATCCACTTTACTGTGTTTTTCTATCCACTTTACTGTGAGTGTTTCTATCCACTTTACTGTGTTTTTCTATCCACTTTACTGTGAGTGTTTCTATCCACTTTACTGTGTTTTTCTATCCACTTTATTGTGAGTGTTTCTATCCACTTTCCTATGAGCTTTTCTATCCCTTTCCTATGAGCTTTTGTGTCCACTTTCCTATGAGCTTTTGTGTCCACTTTCCTATGAGCTTTTCTATCCAAAAAATCCACTTTCCTATGAGTTTTTCTGTCCCCTTTCTTGTGAGTGTTTCTATCCATTTTCATATGAGTTTTTCAGTCCACTTTACTGTGTTTTTCAATCCACTTTACTGTGTTTTTCTATCCACTTTACTGTGTTTTTCAATCCACTTTACTGTGAGTTTTTCTATCCACTTTCCTATGAGCTTTTCTATCCCCTTTCCTATAAGATTTTAAAAAATCCACTTTCTTGTGAGTTTTTCTATCCACTTTCTTGTGAGTGTTTCAATCCACTTTACTGTGTTTTTCTATCCACTTTACTGTGAGTTTTTCTATCCACTTTCCTATGAGTTTGTTTGATACATTTTCCTGTGAAGTTTTCTTATTCACTTTTAAAAGAAATGTTCTGAGCCACTTTCCTATGAGTTTTTCTATCCACTTTCCTATGAGTTTTTCTATCCACTTTCCTATGAGTTTGTTTGATACATTTTCCTGTGAAGTTTTCTTATTCACTTTTAAAAGAAATGTTCTGAGCCACTTTCCTATGAGTTTTTCTATCCACTTTCCTATGAGTTTTTCTATCCACTTTCCTATGAGTTTTTCTATCCACTTTCCTATGAGTTTTTCTATCCATTTTCCTATGAGTTTTTCTATCCACTTTCCTCTTAACTTTTCTGATCCACTTCCATAAGAAATTTCTTATCCATTTTCCTAAAAAAAAAATTCTTATCCACTTTCCTATGAGTTTTTCTCCTTCACTTCCAGTCATTGATGTAGAAAGATGTTCTGCTGTCCTATTGATTTTTCTCAACGTCTCTCAGTTAATGATGCAGGGTTTTGTCTGTTTGCTTCGGGCTGTGTCTGTGGCAGGGAAAGGGAGGGAACCAAACGTGATCTGCCATAAGTGTGTTGAAGAAACAGACAGAAAGGGAGAGTTGAGGGCCTGTTTCTGAAGCGCTCTTCTCTCAACAGTTAAGAAAATAAAAGGTAAAGGTGTTCCCATAACCTATGCGGTCGTAGGAGAGCGAGCCGTCAGATACCTCAGTTTCTCCAGGGGCCAGCATATTGAGGGCGGCACCCATCTCCTCTCCCTCGCTGCTTTACCTTCCCTGACCCTAAAGAGGGCACGTACCCATTTTGCAACTGGTTGAACTGGGGGACTATACTAAAACCAAGGCGCGCAAACGGTCACCCATCCAGGTGGTGACCACGCTCGATTGCTGCTGAACCTTGACTGGGGGAAAGCGAGAGTTCTTTTATTTGCTTTGACAGTTCCAGACACAGTTGTCAGTTTCTTTGGCATTTCGGGTGCCACCCCCCCCCCCACTCCCTCCCCTCCATCAACAAGATAAGAGTTTTCGCCCATGATTCTCTGAACAAAAATCACGATTTCTTTGGCATCAATGAGGCGTTCCATATATTTATTATATAGAAAAACTGCTGCAACAAAGATATTCTTGATCATTTCATTCTCACTGGAAAAACTACTCTATTAAACAAATTATGAGTGTGTGTATGTGTGTGAGTGTGTTTGTGTGTATGTGTGTGTTTGTGTCTGTGTTTGTGTGTGTGTGTGTTTGCGTGGTGTGGTGTGGTGTGTGTTTGTGTGTGTGTGTGGTGTGTGTATGTTGTGTGTGTGTGTGTGTGTGTGAGTGTTTGTGTGGTGTGTGTGTGTGTGTGTGTGTGTGTGGTGTGTATGTTGTGTGTGTGTGTGTGTGTGTGTGTGGTGTGAATGTTGTGTGTGTGTGTGTGTGTAGTTAGTTAGTTACCTCTTCAGTTTAACGTCCTTCCACTGAAAAGTGAATTGCTTACAAATACCCAGTTTCAAACAATCAAGTGCCGGCCGTCATTCTTTCACTATTTTCTGGTCCATCTATCTGGAATGACCTACCTCTCTCTTCACTTTGCCAAAAATCCTTCATTTGACACTTTCAAATCCAGCCTAAAGACACACTTATTTCCTACCTAGGATCTTCCTCCATCTTTACACCTCACATCTGTCCCTACTTTCAACCAGTCTCCTCCATCTCCAGCACCTTGCCTTAGTGTGTTACTGTGTGTGTGTGTGTGTGTGTGTGTGTGTGTGTGTGTGTGTGTGTGTGTGTAAATACGTAATTTGTTAACCTTATTTGTGAATGGTTGCATGCGCGTGAATGACTTCTATGCAAGCGCTTTGATTGTGTTTGCTTTGCAAGATTCAGCGCCATGTAAATTCCATATAATGTTATGATGATGATGATGATGATGATGATGATGATGATGATTACTATTTTTATTGTTATTATTATTATTATTATTAATTGCAGATATTGAGGCCATCTCCTAAGCTATCCTTAAAAGTCAAGGAGCCCCTGACTAGTGCAAGACAGTTATCACACACATACTGAAGGTCTTCCTCGCAGTGAGACTATGTCCGTATACTTTATCAGTGCCGCCCTTGAACTGCTGTAGTGTCAAAAGATACAAGGCCAATAGAGATAGCAGTGGGCGTATACACCAGCTTTGCAAACGCGAGGCAACTGTGGTGATCCACTGACAAACTTATCTGCTGTAGTTTGTGTGTGTGTGTATGTGTGCTTGGGGTTGGTGAAAGAGTACAGCCTTGCAGTCCTAACCTTGTCAACAGGTTAGACCTATATACTTTTTGGGGGTTGTTATTTTTAATCATTGTGTCTAATATTTTCTCTTTCCACTGTCTGTCCACTTTAAGAAGGGGGCTGAAATTTTGTCTTTCATTTTTACTATGTT
>CM054147.1:6813080-6820580 GCA_028751875.1 Rapana venosa | reverse complement strand
AGCTCATTATCAAGTGATACGAACTTGTGTATAAGTTCTGGCGTAAACTCAGCTACAAACTGAACACAAAATAATAAATCAAGAATAGACAGCAGGATACAAACGAGAGAAAGAGAGAGAGACAATGACAATGACGATGACAAATTCTTTTATTTCGAGGATAATGAATAAGCACACATGTGCTTTTTTACATGCAGTCCCCGCCCGTTAGGGATACATCTTAATAAGAGAGAGAGAGAGAGAGAGAGAGAGAGAGAGAGAGAGAGAGAGAGAGAGAGAGAGAGAGAGAGAGAGAGAGAGAGAGAGAGAGGGGGGAGACAGACAGACAGACAGACAAAGAAATACACAGAAAAAAAACACCAGAACATTCAAACGAAAACCCCCATTTTTATTAACTTTCGGAGTAAGGAAAACAAAAAATATACTTTGTACCTAATACACATTATAATTAAATATTTTGTCGCACTCAGTCTTTAGTCTCTTAAAATTAATAAGGACATTAACTCAGTGGTCAGAGCACTCGCTTTCCCCTAGCCAAGTTATGCAGCATCTAGCTAGGTTACCAGCTGCATGGGTGACCGTTTGCGCGCCTTGACTTCATTACAGTCCCCCAGTTCACCCAGCTGTAAATGGGTACCTGTCCTATTTAGGGTCCGGGAAGGTAAAGCAACGAGGGAGAGGAGATGGGCGCCGCCCTCAATATGCTGGCCCCTAGAGAAGTGATGTCTCTGACTTCTCGCTCCCCTACGACCTTATAGGTTATGGGACACCTTTACCTTCACCTTACAAAAAATGTCTCAACGAGCAATATGTCGTTGTTGTGTTGTTGTTATGCGTTCCCCAGCTTAACCCTCTGGGGTCACCCATCTCTCTGATTCACTCATCCTATCTGGGAATCACCGTGAGATTGAAATTGCACACTGAATGAGAGGTTTGTGTACATGACTGTTTTTTTAGTACCTCGCCATATAGGCAGCCAAACTCCGATTTCAGAGGATTTTTTCTCATGTAAAGAAGAGTGCAGGTTGTTATGTTAAGAGCTTGTCATGGCTGAAGGCAATCTCAACACAACATTTTACAACATATCAACATAGGCCTTGGCAATTACCTGACATCAATAACTGACACAGCTTTTGACCTGGGCCAAAACGAGCAATATGAAAGGGAAAAAATCATTGATCGATCAATTGATCGATAGAGAGGGAAAGAACATGCCGACTAATCAATTCTTGTCCTAAGACAGGAACGGCAGGTGGAGGAGGGGGAGGGGGGGCGGAAGGGGAACGAACCCCTTTCACCTCTCCACTCTCCACTCTGCATCTGTCTGAGGCATGGGCAAGATGAAAAACATGAGCTGACAGGAAAATACGTTAAAGGAAAGGGGGAGAGGCAGGTAGTGGTGAAAATCGTGGGGTGGTGGGGTGGGGGAGTGGGAGTAGAGGTGAGGGGAGAGCGAGAGAGAGAGATTTATTTTTTATTTATTTTATTTTTATTTTTTTCTTTTATATAGAGGAAAATGGAATAAGCACTTTTGTGCTTTTTTACATTCAGTCCCCGTGTGTATGCGGTTTTGTAAATTGTTATCTGTTCCCACCGGCACACAATGGCTTACTCTTTTTCGAAAAGCGGAACAGGATTTTAACGTGTGCGCAAGATGTTCTGCGTGCGTTCACACACGGGGCCTCGGTTTATAGTCTCATCCGAGGACTTTGGGAAGAGTGGAGTCTGCACTGATGTAAACTCCAGAGGAAGATATCGCCTTGAACGAGAATCAAACCCGGGTTGTCAGATTGCCAGGGCAATGTTCTGACCACTAGGCTATCCCGTCCCCCAAGAGAAAGAGAGCGAGAGAGATTTTTATTGATTCATTTTAATTTCGGGGATAATGGAATAAGCACTCGCGTGCTTTTTTACATCTAGTACCCTTGTTTATGCATTTTGTAAATTTTATCATCCGTTCCCACTGGCATAAAACGGCCTACTCTTTCGAAAAGCGGAACGGGTTTTAACGTGTGCACAAGATTTTCTGAGAGAGAGGCAGACAGACAGACAGACATGCAGGCAGACAAACAGACAGAGAGACAGACAGACAGACATTCTCTCTCATTCATTCATTCTCTCTCTCTCTCTCTCTCTCTCTCTCTCTCTCTCTCTCTCTCTCTCTCTCGCCTGTCCTCTCCATCCCTCCCTTCCTATCCTTCCCTCCCCCCCCTTTCTCCCCCACCTCTCTCTTTCCCCTCTCTATCTCCATCTCTAAAACTCTCCCATTCCTTTACTTTATCCATCCTACATCCACACTCTCTCTCTCCACTCACACACACACTCACACACACACACACTCACACACACACACACACACACACACACACACACACACACAACACACACACACACACACACACACACACACACACACACACACACACACACACACACACAAACACACACACCCTGCCTTTATCATCTTTCGTCAAAATACGAGAACATGACGTATACTGTTCAAAGCAGATTGTTTCCTTAGCTTGTAGATGGAAGTTGAATTGCTTCAAGACAACATATGCTGGAAATGCTTTTTCCATATGCGGTAATAATATAACAGCAGATCATATATTAACATGCCGCAGTTTAAAAGGGCACATTCCCGTTTTGATGGCATCCTGTCCATCAGCAATATTTAGCAGTCTGTCACTTATGTACGACTTTTTTAGATCGCTTATGCATAGTCCAGTTGGTTTGTTATTGTGATTGCTTTGGACTTAAAAGACGCTCTAGTCCAGAAATTATTTTTTGAGCTTGTTAGATTAAATTTTTTTTATCATTATCCTTTTTTCTTTTGCTATATGCCTCCTGTTTCACAGCTGTTGCATTCCTATTGTTTATCTTGTTTGTTTCATAGGAGGGTGCTAGAGATATTGTGTTTGAAATTGGGTTTTGGGCTGTTGTTGGGTGTTTCTCGCTCTTGTTTTAAGGGTTGAGCTTTTTTCTTCCAGGGGTGGGGGTGGGTGGGGGGGGGGGGAGGAGTTGCTTCTTGTGTTTCTTTTGAGGGCAGGGGAGGGGGTTACACACATTAAGATAGCTTTGGGCTTTTTCACGTGAAATTCAGTAGTTGAAATGTTATTTACATTTTTCATTGGCATTACTGATTTTGTTAGAAATTGTTAGAATTGCATTTTCCTGATGTTTATTGTAGTTCAATAGGTTAGTAATGTAACGGTGTGGTTTTTTTCTATAATTTTGGTTTGTTGTTTTTCTATATTTTTTTATTTTTAACTTTTGTTTATCATTTCGCATGCATTGATCCCCTGAAATTCCTTCTCCTGTACAGTACCAACTACACCCTCCTCCCTTGACACTCATACACCCTCCTTCTCTCCCTGCTGCCCCGCCCCCACCCCGTCTAATATCACAACTGTGAAAAGACGTTAAATGAATTTGAACACCCTGCCTTTCCAGGCACCATGGGGCCGGAGGTTGGGGAGGCCACAGTGGAGCCAGAGGCCGGGGCACTGTACGTGCTGGACACTGACCGCAGCATCCACAAGCGTGTGGACAAGGTGCACATCTCCAACGGTCTGGCCTGGAGCCAGGACAGCCGTACCATGTTCTACATAGACTCCATCCCCAGGAAGGTCTTTGCCTACGACTTCGACTTGGACAGCGGCACTATCAGTAAGTTGGCGTGGGGTAGGGGTGTGGGGGTGTGGGGGTGTGGGGTGTTTTGGGGGGGTGGGGGTTTTGGGGTCGGGGTGTGGTGTGGGTGGGGTTGGCCGTGTGGGGTGGGATGGGGGTGGGGGGGGGGGTAGGGGTGGGTGGTGTGTGGAAGTGGGTGGGGTTGGCGGTGTGGTGTGGTTTGTGGGGTGGTTTGTGGGGTGGGGTAGGGGTGAGCAAGGACAACCGTACCATGTTCTACATAGACTCCATCCCCAGGAAAGTCTTTGCCTACGACTTTGTCTTGGACAGTGGCACTATCAGTAAGTTGGCGTGGGGTAGGGGTGTGGGTGTGGGTGGGGTGTGGGGTAGGGGTGGGATGGTGGTGGTGGTGGGCTGGTGTTGGAGTGGCTATGACTTTGACTTGTAGAGCGGCACTATTAGTCAAGTCAAGTCAAAAACACTTTAATCACCCCATGAAGGGCAATTACAATACTGACAGGCAGATTGATACGCATAAAAATCTCAAAGACACAAAAAAAGCTATATATCATATTGGTTAAAATATTCTAAAATGAGTTCAAATAAAAATGTCACGAACACCACACACACAAAACTTAAAGTGCGCATTCGCGGCCCCGCACACACACACACACACACAAAACACACACACAAAACACACCCCACACACACACCACACACACACACACACACACGCATACACAGATCAATTGTGAATACAATGTTTAAATTTTTTTAATAGTAAATTGGAGTGGGGTGGGGGTGGTATATGGTGAGGTAGCGGTAGGGGTGGGGTAGGGTGTGGGGTGTGGGTTGGAGTAGGGTGGGGTAGAAGGGGAGTAGGATGAGCTAGGACAACCGTACCATGTTCTACATAGACTCCATCCCCAGGAAGGTCTTTGCCTACGACTTCGAATTGGATAGCGGCACTATCAGTAAGTTGGCGTGGGGTGGGGGTGTGGGGTGTGGGGTTGTGGGGTGTGGGGTAGGGGTGGGGTGGTGGTGGTGAGCTGGGGTTGGGGTGGCTATGACTTTGACTTGTAGAGCGACACTATTAGTCAAGTCAAGTCAAAAATACTTTTATCATCCCATGAAGGGCAATTACAATACTGGCAGGCAGATTGATACGCATAAAAATCTCAAAGACACAAAAAGCTATATTTCATATTGGTTAAAATATTCTAAAATGACTTCAAATAAAAATGTCACGAACACACACGCGCGCATGCGCACGCACACGCGCGCACACACACACACACACACACACACACACACACATACACACACACACACACACACACACACACACACACACACACACACACACACACGCATACACAGATCAATTGTGAATACAATGTTTAATTTTTTATAGTAAATTGGAGTGGGGTGGGGGTGGTATAGGGTGGGGTAGCGGTAGGGGTGGGGTAGGGTGTGGGGGGGTGGGTGGAGTAGGGTGGGGTAGAAGTGGAGTAGGATTAGCTAGGACAACCGTACCATGTTCTACATAGACTCCATCCCCAGGAAAGTCTTTGCCTACGACTTCGAATTGAACAGCGGCACTATCAGTAAGTTGGAGTGGGTGTGGGGTGCTGGGTAGGGGTGGGGTGGTGGTGGTGGGCTGGGGTTGGGGTGGCTATGACTTTGACTTGTAGAGCGGCACTATTAGTAAATTGGAGTGGGGTTGGAGGTGGTATAGGGTGGGTTAGCGGTAGGGATAGGGTGGGGTAGGGTGTGGGGTGTGGGGTGGAGTAGGGTGGGGTAAGTAGTAGTAAGTTGTATTGCATCGCGTCAGAGTGGAGTGGAGTGGAGTGGAGTAACAGTAAGTTTTATTTCATGGTGTCGGAATGGAGTGTAGTGGAGAGAAGTAAGCAATAGCAAGTCGTATCGCATCGTGTTGGAGTGGAGTGTAGAGTGGAGTATGGAGTGGAGTGGAGGGAGTAGTACTGAATTGCATTGCATCGTGTTGAAATGGAGTATGGAGTGGAGTATGGAGTGGAGTGAAGTGAATAATACTGAGTTACATTGCATCGTGTTGGAGTGGAGTGGGGAGTGGAGTATGGAGTGGAGTGGAGTGGAATGAATAGTAGTAAGTTGTATTAGCGAGATGGGCGTCTGAGTCAAGTCAAGTCAAGTCAAGTCAAGTCAAAATTTTATTTCCAGATGGTACATTGAATAAGCAATGCATTTGCTTTTTTTCATCAAGCCATCTATCTAAGAACAAATTTCGTAATGATTATACTAAGACACTACATTATTGCATCATTTACCGTTAAATTAAACCAGTAAAAAAAGAGGAAAAAATCGATAAGGAAATACATTGAAAATACAAATTACCACATATACATATACACACACACATACTCATGCACACCTGAGCGCGTGCGCGCTCACGTCCACACACACATTTAAATAAAAATGTTTTAAGAATTAAAAAAGAAAATCATAAAACGTCAGGACAAACAAATTACTTCACCTACTGTTTCATCCATTCTTTCACGTTTATACTTTAGATAATAAAAAGGTACAGGAATAAAACGTTAGAAAATACTAGGCATTCGTCATTACTGACAATATTACCTTCAATGACCTCCCTCCTCTCCTCCTCCACCCAGCAAACGTGTGCTTTTTTTGCGTTCATACTTTTCAAATAGCGCTTTTAAGAAATGACATATTCACACAATAACTATCAAAGCAAGATAAGTCAAATAAGATTACAATAATGATTATCATAATAGAGATACAATTATAACAACAATCACCCATCACCATGAGACAACAATATAACAAATGATCCCCATCACCATGAGACAACAACATAACGATGATAACAGAAAAGCATTGGAAAGGATGGGGGTGGGGGAGGAGTATCAAGGGGGAAGGGGAAATACACCTTCAATCAAATTAATAGTTTTAAAAAAAAACAATTATTCAAACAAGTAGAACCCCAATGATACAGAATTCAAAAGCCCATAATCAACTGGGTTAGCAAAACTAAAACAATATCATACTAAAACAGTATCGCTTATAATAGTACTAATAATCTCATCTCTAACTGCAATAAAAACAACATCCACGATAACATCTATTGAATTAGACAGGAAAGGAGAGGAGAGGAGAGGAGAGAGAGGAGAGGAGAGGAGAGAGAGAGAGAGAGAGAGAGAGAGAGAGAGAGAGAGAGAGAGAGAGAGAGAGAGAGAGAGAGAGAGAGAGAGAGAGAGAAGGACACACTATCAAGCTATCTGAGTGTGTGTCTGTGCGTGCGTACGCCTGCATATATGCGCGTACGTGAGTGTGTGTGCGCGCGAGAGGGCATGAGTGCGTGCATGCGAGCGCGTGCACACGCAGCCTGCATGCATGCAAAAAAACCACAACACACCTCTAACACCCCAAAAAAAAAACACCAACCCGGCCCTGTGGTGTGTCTGCAGGCAAGAAGCGCACGGCTGTGGACTTCCCCCCGGACACCCTGAGCACGTACGGCCTTCCTGATGGCATGACCATTGACACTGAGGGCAAGCTCTGGGTGGCCTGCTACAGCGCTGGGGCAGTCTACAGGTTCGACCCCGAGACAGGTCAGTGCCTGGCCATGGCCAGTGTGGGCTATGGCTTCATGTATATACATACATACCCCCCGCACACACATACATACACACACTTATGTCTTTCGGACGAGACTATAAACCGAGGCCCCGTGTGCGAACGCATGCAGAACATCTTGCGCACACGTTAAATCCTGTTCCGCTTTTCGAAAGAGTAGGCATTGTGTGCCGGTGGGAACAGATGACAAAATTTACAAAAACCGCATACACACGGGGACTGGATGTAAAA
>CM054147.1:6785580-6810580 GCA_028751875.1 Rapana venosa | reverse complement strand
GATAATGATATATATATTATGAATATTGTCTTGGATAATATCAAAGATAGTGCAAATGTTTTCAAAGGGGATGTTACAGATATTGCAAATTTGTCTCAGATACTGTTACAGATATTGCAAAATGTTACCTCAGATAATGTTACAGATAATGCAAATGTTGCCTCAGACAATGTTACAGATATTGCAAATGCTACATCAGAAAATGTTACAGATATTGCAAATCTTGCCTCGCATAATGTTACAGATATTGCAAATTTGGCCTCATATACTGTTTCAGATATTAAAAATGTAACCTCAGATAATGTTGCAGATATTAAAAATGCTACCTCAGATAGTGTTACAGATATTGAAAATTGTTGTTTCAACGGGCATTGCAAACTGGGCAGAAATAATGCTGCAAATCAAAAATGCAACTGTTTTTAAATCTAAGATACCATCTTTGGCTGTAGGAGCAGAACTTGGTTTGGAGGACAAGAAGTGTTTTGCCATTGCTTATATACAACTAAAATAACGCACTACCACGAGCAGACTCATGACTATCTGCTAAATCTATATCTTTGGTAATATGCAGCTTTTGAAATAAATGTCAACATGGCAGCAGAAATGCAGAAAGGACAATTTTTCATTCGAATTCGGCTTTATTCTTCGTTTGTAATAAAAAATGAATGTGATATGAAATGATAACATTTTGATATAAGCTATGATACATTATAATCTGATTCGATGTGAGATAAGTTATGATATTACCTTCAAAACAACAAATAAAAGCACCGCACGGATGAAAACTTATATTTCATTAATGAATGCAATGTGAGACATAACCTGCAAACACAACGAGTTCACACTTTCACCACGTTGGACTGTCACTTAAAGTAATATCCAATGCTGTCCAAAGAAGGCACAACCATCATTTCCTGAGACAGAAGCAGCCCACTACTATGCCTGCACACATGTCGGCGTTATGGAACAACCATGACTGGCACTGACTGCCTTTCACGCGTATCAATTGCTTATTTCGTGGTTTGTTTCTGCTGGAGCTTGACATTTTTAATTATAAACTTTCTATCATGTGTCCTGTCATCATTGCTGGGTTTGTAAAGTACACCAAATAACAAAAAATAGAAGAAAAAAGAATGATAACCGAAAGAATATTGTGCGGTCCCCAACATAATTGATTATCCTGGGGGTTATCCCAGAATCATATAATCTGTCTTAAACATCTCACCTGACAATAAATGTGAAGACATAAGCACACACTAGGTGAAACATTTGATCTATGACTGTTTTCAAGTCTTCTTCTTCTTCAAGTGTCCGGTCTGGTCCTGCAGACATCGACGATCATGGCTCTCCATTCTTCCCTGTTCTCGGTCCCTCTCATGAGCTCATTGTTAGTGCCCTCTTTATTCGTTGCGAATTTGTTTAAGCTGTCTGTGAATTTTGTGCGTTGTCTTCCTCTGCTCTTGTTTCCACAGATTTTGCCACTCCATAACAGTTTCTCTAGTCCGTCAGCCCTGATTATATGGCCGAAAAATTTGAGCTGTCTTTCTCTGATGGTGTTGAGAAGGGATCTCTTGTACCCAGCCATTTCCATTACTTCTGCATTAGTTTTTCTTTTTGTCCATGAGATTTTCATGATTCTCCGGATGAACCACATTTCCACTGCTTCTAGTCGCTGTTCTGTGTCTTTGGCTAGGGTCCAGCACTCACATCCGTACAGAAGAATGGACCATACGTAGGCTCTCAAAACATGGATCTTTGTCTTGAGGCTTATCTTACTGTTGGTAAAAATGCATTTCATGTTGTTAAAAGTTGCCTTAGATTGACCGATTCTCTTCTTGATTTCTGTGTCACACTTGCCGTCCGGGGTGATAGTACAACCAAGGTATTTAAAGGTGTTTACTTGTCTGATTCTCTCTCCTTTACAGGCTATGTTGCATTGTGGTATAACAGCTTTTTTCGAGATCACCATGCATTCTGTCTTCTTTGCATTGAGCTGTAATCCTTTCTTTTCGCTTTCGTCTGTTACTGTTGTTAAAATCTTTTGCAGTTTTTCTTCAGAGTCGGCGATAAGGACTGTGTCATCTGCATATCTCAGGTTGTTGATGTTGTGGCCACCTACACTAATTCCCTCATGATTCTCAATATTTCGTAGAATTATTTCACTATATACATTAAATAAATCAGGCGAGAACACGCAGCCCTGCCTCACACCCCTGCAGATTGGTCTATATTGACTGATGTTATTGTCGACTCTAATGGCTGCCTCCTGTTCCCAATATATGTTTCTGAGGACTCGAAGATCTTTCCCGTCGATGTATAGCCCTGCCAGAATATCAAACAAGTTGGAGTGTCGTACTTTGTCGAACGCTTTTGAGTAGTCAATGAAGCAGAGGTACAGGTCTTTCTGGACCTCGATGGATCTTTCCATGAGAGTTTTCAATGCGAAGATTGCATTTCTGGTGCCTTTGTCTGCCATGAATCCAAATTGCGTTTCTGATATTTCTGGGAGTATTTTATTTCTCATTCTCTTCATGAGTATTCGTAAAAGAACTTTGGTGAGGTGACTCATCAGGCTGATTGTACGATGTTGGTCACATTCAGCTGTACCCAGTTTCTTAGGGATCGCAATGTAGATGGACTTCTTCATATCTGTCGGAATCTCTCCTGTGTCATATATATTGTTTAGTAGTTTTGTGACCGCCTTAATTCCCACTTCATCCAGGGCTGTTATCAATTCAGATGGGATATCATCAGGTCCTGGCGCCTTACCACTTTTCATCTTGCTGAGTGCATGTCTCACTTCGTCTTCCATGATTATGTGGCCATCTTCGTTGCTAATATGAGGAGGTGGACCTCTGTTTTCAAGTACCTCGCCATAATAGGCAACCACATTATGCCTTCAAAGGATCTACTTAACTCAAGTTGAGGGCTATCACTTGGACTTCAAATGATAACTCACTGAATGCATTTGACTCTTACACAGTTTATTTCTAATACGAGTTAAATAGAATTCACACACACGCACACGCACACACACACGCACACACACACACACACACACACACATTACACTCGCCATTCGATGACCCATTAATAGGTGGTCTAGAAGTAACACACCTGCCTTAAAAGTGAGAAGTCTGGGTTTGATCCCTATTAATTTTGTGCCTGAACCCTTTTCCCCATCCACTAGACTGTGGAGTGGCTGTCTGGGTGCTAGTCTTTTGAATGAGACCATAAACGGAGGTCCCGTGTGCAAAAAACATTGAAAACCTCGTAAAAGAATCCACAGCAATAAAAGAGCTATCCCTGGCAAAATTTTGTATAAAAAAACCCACTTTAAGAGAGAAAAAATAAATACACATGCAAACAGGAAACAAAAATAAGGTGGCGCTGCTCTTGTGGCGAGGTACTCTCCCCAGGGAGAGCAGTTCACAGTTTACGCAGAGAAATGTTCTATGACTTAGAAGCGGTGTTTCTTCATTCCACGTAGGAGGTTGGCAGCCTTCAGTCTCGGAAGACTATGGAGTTATGCTCTAGGTGTTCATTCTGGTACAGCGTCAGGTGTGGCTGGCCAGTCCCACACGGGAATGACAGACAGTGCCTATGGCAGAGGAAGGCACAGATGAAGCCTGACAATGCTGGTCTGTCTGCCTGGGCTGCAGCCTTTCTTCTCGCTCTCTTTGCCTCGTGCTGCTGAACTAGTGTCTCTTCCAACTTGGAGAGACCTTTCTGCACAGTCTGTTTCCAGGCGGCTCTAGGAGAAGCCATCGATAGAGTGCATGCCCACTCAGCAGAACAATAGTGATCGCTGGAGAGGTCACGTCCACATCAAGGCCTAAACTTGCCGCGGGGAAGGAAGTAGTTGGGGCAGAGCAGCGCTTTGTCAGCGCACGCTCTCTATCACCGCCTTTCTAACGAAGCAGAAAGAAGCGTGCCTGTGCTTAAACTGATAGCTCTGGTGGGAGGAGACGTCTTTTCCTTTTGTGACTGGTCCCACAGAAAATTGACAAGATTCTTCATCCAGTTTTCTTGACAGAGTGGGTCGTAGTTTTGGATCTGGTGAAAGAAAACCCCTTTTGATATCTCAGACAGAGATCACACCACTGATGAGGAAATGAAAACCAGATTGAAAACGCCATGGACCATATAAAGAGCTGCTGACTTCTGTGGAAAAAACCGCCAACTAAAGATTAGTGGTGAGGGCACGTCACCCAGCATCTGGACTGGCCAAGACTGTCCTGTAGGGAACAGTACAAGGAGGGAGACGAAGCGACAGAAAACGACTCAGTTTTGCATGTTCAAGCCATTGATATAATTATCAGGTCAATTTGTACCGATGTTTTCTTCAACAATATGTTTCCTGCATGCAGCCTTTATAAGACCAGACTCCCCCGTGGGGTTGCCGGGGGCCTGTCAGTATACAAAACTCTGCAGCTCGTCTAATCCTCAGAAAGAAAAAATATGAGCATATTACCCCTCTCTTGCAATCTCTCCACCGGCTGCCTCTGTGAATGTCTTCACTTGTACACTCCTTCTCGTTCTCTCCGCTCTGCTGCAGATACCTTGTCCTTACGAATACCTAGATTCAACCAATCCACCATCGGCCGTCGCTCTTTCTCAATTTCTGGTCCATTGATGTGGAATGACCTCCCTCTCTCTCTCTCCGCCAAAAGCCTTCTTATGACACTTTTAAATCCAGTCTCAAGACATATTTATTTCAAACCTAAGATTTTTCTCTCCTGCCTCATCTCATAGTTTTTCCCTGCCTTCAACAGCCAAGATTCTATTGCCCTGCCAGGGTGTGTGACCTCTGTGTGTGTGTGTGTGTGTGTGTGTGTGTGTGTGTGTGTGTGTGTGTGTGTGTGTGTGTGTGTGTGTGCGTGTGTGCACATTTGGACTTGATGGAACTATTACTTGTCACTGGTTGTATGACTGTGTAAGAATGAGTTGAGTGCAAGCGCTTTGATTTGTCTCTGCAAGATATAGCGCTATATAAATTCCATTTATTATTAGTAGTAGTATAAATGATATCCCCACCTTTTGGAAATTATGTGCTGGAAATTTCCTCTTGTCTATCACTTTCTTTGTTTCTGCTTTGTTCCTTTTCTTCCTTCACCTCCTTCTTGTCTATTTTCTGCCTTCTCGGTCCATTCTCCTGCCTTTTTTCAGAAAGACTTCAAAGACAACAATTTCCTTTTATGCCGAAGTCGGATGCCCTGGGCCTGACTTGTCAGACGCTTAACGGCAGCGTGACGCATTTTGTTTATTTCTTTATTTGTTTGTTTATACCACTTAAAGTCACGGCAGATTTCTCTGCGTGAAATTCTCCCCGGGGAGAGCGCGTCGCCGCAAGAGCAGCGCCAACTTTTTTTCCCTTTTCTGTCTGCAACTGTATTTGTTTCCCTATCAGAGTGGCTTTTTTCTACATAACTTTGCCAGGGACAACTCTCTTGTTGCCGTGGGTTCTTTTACGTGCGCTAAATATTAATTATTATGTGTAACACACGGGACCTCGGTTTATCTTCTCATCCGAAAGACTAGCGCCCAGACCACCACTCATGATCTAATGGATGGGGGAAAAGTTTCGGGTCCAAACGGGATTTGAACCACCGCACACTTCCGACCCGGACTTTTCGCTTTCTAGACAGACGCGTTACCTCTAGACCACGATACACGATTTTTGCTCATATAACGGACAATAATAGTTGCTGTCTGAGCGTTCGACGACGACGGCGACGACGACGACGAAGAAGAGCAGACCTTTGCTTACTGGCTTAAGATGGACAGTGTGATCTCCAGCATATGTTACCTAGCTCCTTGTCAGAAAGGCATCATCCTGTGTGTGTGTGTGTGTGTGTGTGTGTGTGTGAGTGTGTGTGTGTGAGTGTGTGTATGTGTGTGTGTGTGTGTGTGAGTGTGTGTGTGAGTGTGTGTATGTGTGTGTGTGTGTGTGTGAGTGTGTTTACACTGCCGGGTTACAGGAGCCTTATTGCTGAGCACATCCAAAAAGCCACAGCAAACGTCAAGCTACATTACTGCAAGCCTTTGTCAGTGTGTGTGTATGTCTGTGTGTGTGTGTGTGTGTGTGTGTGTGTGTGTATCTGTCTGTCTGTCTGTCTATCTGTCTCTGTCTCTCTCTATATCTGTCTCTGCCTCTGTCTCTGTCTATTCGTCTGTTTGTCTTCCTGCCTGCCTGTCTGTCTTTCTGTCTGTCTGTCTGTCTCCCTCTCTCTCTGCATCCCCCCCCCCTTCCTTTCTCTTTCTCTTCCTAGCCTCCCCATTCTCCTTACTCACCAGATCTTCAGTTTGTCTCAATAACTCTCTGCCTTTTTCTGCGAGTGAGTGTCTCACTATCTGTCCGTCTCTCTCTGTTTCTGTCCCTGTGTCTCTGTCTATCAGTCTGTCTGCCTCTCTCTCTCTCTCTCTCCTCTGCCTGCCTGACTCCCTCCCTCTCTCTCTCTCCCTCTCTCTCTTTTTCCGGGACGGGATAGCCTAGTGGTTAGAACATTGCGCTCGCAATCTGACAACCCGGGTTCGATTCCCGTTCAAGGGGGATATTTTTCCCTGGAGTTAACATCAGTGCAGACTGCACTCCCCCCAAAAGTCTTTCGGATGAGACTATAAATCGAGGTCCCGTGTGCGAACGCACGCAGAACATCTTGCGCACACGTTAAATCCTGTTCGGCTTTTCGTAAGGGTAGGCCATTGTGGGCTGGTGGGAACAGATGACAGAATTTACAAAACCGCATACACACGAGGACTAGATGTAGAAAAAGCACATAAGTGCTTATTCCATTATCCTCGATATAATTTAAAAAAAAAGAAAAGTGTGTGTGTCTGCCTCTGTCTCTGTTCGTCTATTTGTCAACCCATTCTTTCTCTCCCTAGGCTCTGCTTCTCTCTCTCTCACTCTCTGTCTGTCTGTCTGTCTGTCTGTCTGTCTGTCTCTCTCTCTCTCCCCCCCCCTCTCTCTCTCTCTCTCTCTCTCTCTCTCTCTCTCTCTCTCTCTCTCTCTCTCTCTCTCTCTCTCCTTCCTCTCTTTCTTTTTTACCAGCCTCCACGTTTTTCTCCTTACCGACCCGGTCTTCAGTTTATTTGTAGTGGTGGTGCCACCAACATGCCTGTGTCCCTTGTCAGTCAATAATCGTCTTTTAAATTCAGGCTCCTCTCCTGCAAGTTTACTGCATGTACATCCTCCCATTGCTCCTTATGTCCTTTTAGTTTGGCTTCGCATTTTACAGTTCGATTTTTAAGCGTTGTGTCCAGTTTGACATCCGGCTATAACATCGTTTATTGGCTCTGCATGTCGCGACGTTACTTTGCCGTTATGTGACTGTGGTTCTGGTTATTTAGTTTGGTGTCAGTGAAAACGGTCTTTGCTTACTGCTAGCTAGTTTCTGTGTGTCTTAAGAAAAAACAACAACAACTGGTCATAAAAGAGGTCTAGTTGAGTTTTTTTTGTGAACCTTTGGTGGTGGTGGTGGTGATGGTAGGTGGTGGAGGTGGGGTAGTAGTGTTGGGGGTAGGGGTAGTGTGTGTGTTGCCTGTGTATTGTGTGAGTATGTTTATATATTATGTGATGCTCTATCTCAAAATGAGCCGCTTAGCATCCGACCCACTTTTCCGCTAGGAGCCATTTTAGGCAGGTGGGGGTCATGTTGTAGATCTTGAGATTTGATTGATTATAGACTATAGCCCTTATTCTACATAGTAACAACATATCATGGCATAGTTTTGTTTCCTTTTGCCTTTAAACATGTTTTTTAAAATACCCAAGCTCTCATTCTGACCACCTATTATGATGCTAAACTTGTCAATTTCTCATTTTGTCATGTCCTGCAGTGTATCATTTCAATGTGTAATAACTGTTCATAGAATTGTCCAATTTTCAATCTGTTTTTGGGGGGTATTGAATAGCTTTTTTCTTGCAGATTACTAACATATCAATAACTAAAAATTGATCTCTGGTGCAATGCGACTCATTATGTGGTGGAGTGTCACACACACACACACACACACACACACACACACACACACACACACACACACACACACACACACACACACACACACACACACACACACACACACACACACACACACACACACACACACACACACACAATATATATATATATATATATATATATATATATATATATATATATATATATATATATATATATATATATATATATATATATATATATATATATATGTGTGTGTGTGTGTGAGCGCACGCGCGAACGCGCGTGTTCAAGAAAGGGAATGGAAACTAAAGGATCAGGTCACCTGTCCAAACTCCATGCAAACTGCAAATGGAGGTTTGAATCAAGGCACAACCAGTAGAAGAAGCAGCAGCATCAACAACATCATGAACATTTACAACCATAACAGAAATGACGTCAGCAACACCAGCAACAAAAGCAATGTATCCAAAGATTAAACCGCTGTTTTTTGTGCCCCTCGCCTCACCCTTAAAGAAAAGGTGCAGACGATCAACCAAAACATGATATTTAATCTTTTCAAGAAAAATCTAACAGTTAGAGCCATAGAGGCTAACGCCACTACGAGAATAAGTCATAAAAGAATACAAATTATGCATAAAATGTTGCAATGGGAAAGGCCTACATAACTTCAAAAGATCAATGCACTGCAATAAATTGCAGTCTGATATCGACAAAAAGATTTTTTAATGAAGAACAATGTCAAATAAGGAATTCTTGACATTTCCAGAACAAGTCAATATTTTTTTTTATTTTCCTGTTTCCCTGTATTTAATTTTGAATACTTTGAAAAATATTTTGATTGACCTGTTTGTATTCTACATTGATTCGATTAATTTTGATTTGATTTCTTTTCTTTCTTTCTTTTGTGTTCCTCGACTAGTACCTCTGAGGTGTGCCAGTCGCGAGATGTTTACATATTTATGCGGCCGTTTTTCCTCCTTATCATTTAGGTACCCGCATTCCGATTTCGGGGAAGGTGCCTTAACATGACACCCGTGTGCGTGCACATTATACGTTTTAAAAGCTGATCATCCGTTTCTACAGGCACGAAATGGTCTACTCTTCCGAGAGGCAGAACGAGTTTTTCACGTGTGTGCAAAATATTCGGCATACATTCGCACACAGCCCCCTAGTTTATAGTGTTATCTAATAAACTTTGATATTTGGTTCGGTTTTCTCGTCAAATTGGGAAGGAAGGGCAAGGCCGGAATTGAACCCAGAACGTCATGGATTACTTCTGAGGCAGAAAAGTAAGTGTCTTAACCAATCTGCCACCTTCCGTCTTAGATTTGATTTCGCGCGTGTGTGTGTGTGTGTGTGTGTGTTTGTGTGTGTGTGTGTGTGTGTGTGTGTGTGTGTTTTGTGTGTGTGTGTTGTGTGTGTTGTGTATGTGTGTTTGTGTGTGTGTGTGTTGTGTGCGTGTAAGTGTGTGTGTTGTGTGTGTGTGTATGGGTTGTGTGTGTGTTTGTGTGTGTGTGTTGTGTTGTGTGTTGTGTTGTGTTGTGCGTGTGTGTGTGTTATGTGTTTGTGTGTGTGTTGTGTGTGTGTGTGTTGTGTGAGTGTTTGTGTTGTGTGTGTGTGAGTGTGTGTGTGTGATAGTGTAAGTGTGTGTGAGTGACACAGAGAGAGAGTGTGTGTGTAGAGAGAGAGAGAGAGTGTGTAAGTGTGTGTGTGTGTGTGTGTGTGTGTGTGTGTGTGTGTGAGTGACAGAGAGAGAGAGAGGGAGAGAGAGAGAGAGAGTGTGTGTGTGTGTGTGTGTGATAGAGCGGCACTAGAAGAGAGACCATATGTATGAATTGCACACATGCAGACTTACAGTTACACAGACAAACAGACACGCACACGAGGACACACACACAACACACACACACACACACACACACACACACACACACACACACACACACACACACACACACACACACACACACACACAAACACACATACGATGACTGGATGTAAAAAAAAAAAACCGCCCACATAAATGTTCATTCCATTATCCTCGATATAAAAGAATAAAATAAAATAAAATAGACAAAAATAAATAAACACACACACGCGCACGCACACACGCACACACGCACACACACATACCCGACACATACATACCCCCACACCCACCCACACACCCACACCCACACAGACACACACACACAGACACACACACACAGACACACACACACACACAACACACAGAGACACACACACACACACACACACACACACACACACACACACACACACACACACACACACACACAAGAACACACAATACACAATGCCGTTGCGTCTACAATTTTGCCAAGGCAAGGATATCGAGTGTCTTCTTCCATTAGTTCCCTGACATTTTTATTCTTCAGTTTCATGATTTTATGTAAACAGAAAAATCTGTTCATAAGAAATATTTCTCTTTCGATGAGTTAGCAGACACAATGGAAATCTTGATGGGATGTATTGTATTATATTATATTGCATTGTGCTATGCTGCACAGTACAGTATTGCATTATACTGTATTGCGTTGTATTGTATTACATTGTGTTTATTGTGTTGCATTGTGTCGTGATGCCTTGAGTTGTAATGTAGTGTATTGCTTTTGTATTGCATATTGTAATCGTTGTATTATATTACATTGTACTGTATTTTACGGTTTTGTTTTGTACTGTATATTGTTTTGCAAATCAGGTTTCATTGCATTGTCTCTTCGTGAAATAAATAACTCTGTATTGCATTGCATCATGTTGCATTATATTGTTTTGCATTGTCTTGTATTGCATTGTATTGTATTGTATACCACTTTAATTCACAGGCAGAGATCTGTGCTGGAAATTCGGGCTGCTCTTCCCTGTGACATCAAGTCACGTCGCCACATTAATTAACAAGAGCAGTGCCAGCCATTTTTTTTCTTTTCTTGTCTGCATGTGTAGTTTTGTCCCTATCAGAGTGGGGTTTTTTTCTACAGAATTCAACCAGGGACAACTCTCTTATTGCCGTGGGTTATTTTACGTGTACTAAATTAAATTTTGCCCTTTCAATCATGGCAGATATCTTCGCGTGAAAATTGAGTTTCTCTCTGATTTCGGGGCAGAGCACGTTACCAGAAGGTAAAGTGACGCTTCTATTGCATAAGCGCTCGCGCGCGCGCGCGCGCGCGCACACACACACACACACACACACACACACACACACACACACACACACACACACACACACACACACACACACACACACACACAGGCATGCTTGTACGTTGCTGATTAATGCGATTGTCAGTTTCACAAAAGCTTAGGTATTGCTATCCTCCCAACTGTCCTTTCTCTGTACAGCACATTTGGAATCATTATTGGCTTCTTCACGAGTTTTCTGCTTATCTAAATAGCAGTCCGGTTGGTATCTACCTTTGATTCACGTTAAGCTGCTATGTGATGAATCGGCTAATGTTATATTATCTACTAGTTATGTTAAAATAGTTATGTGATACAAGTTAGGTATTTCAATAGTGTTGGGCTACTTTGTCCTCTGAGGGTTTTTTAAAAACTTCCTTCTCAGCCACACACACACACACACACACACACACACACACACACACACACACACACACACACACACACACACACACACACACACACACACACACACACACACACACACACACACACACACACACATCTCTCCCTCCCTCCCTCTCTCTCTCCTCTTTCTATGTATGCACTTGGACTGCACATGCTTATTCATACACATACTCCCCCCCCCCCCCTCTCTCTCTTTTTTCCGTTCTCATAATCCTTTCCCCTATCGTCTGATATCACCTAGAGTGGCAGGACGTTCCAGCGAAGAACAACAACACGCATGCTGAAATGAAACTGTAGAAACACAAAAGTGCAGTTGACTTCACAATTTTATTTAGTTTCTTTTTTATTCAGATATATTTTTCAAATCTTATTTTCGAAAAACTGCTGAACACATTTCTGTCATCTGATTTTCCACACAGAAAGAATATTAAAAGTCCATTGTCGTCTAGACTATATTTAGTATAAAAATGTAGATGGAATTGGAGTAGCTTAATAATAATAATATGATATAGCTGTTCTCTTTCATTGTTGACAACGGTTCTTTTGGTCTACCAGAAGACAACTTACACATCGATTCTACTTTTGAATCTTTTCGTTTGTCAGTCTTACTTCTTTGGTCTGTCATTTTTTTACCTGTAGGTCATGAGCTCAAGCTCTGTGGCATACCAATGGTGAGATTTTGCGTATATGACCGTTTTTCATGTTGATAGAAATATATGTATGGCTAACTGCGTAAAAGAAATTTGAGCAATTTAATATTGATATGACCTCTGTGTATTTCTTGGGTTTTTTGTTTGTTTGGTTGGGTGTCTTTTTGGCTAACGTTTGAATAAACATTTCTCTTTTTTGTGGCTATTTGAAGGCGGTATACAATCCGTTTTGCTTTTTAGAATCCTTTTGTTTGTTAACTGTGCTACCTCTTTTTGTTTTAATGTAAGTAATATAACGCTAATAACAATAAGAAGAAGGAAAACCCAAAAATAATAATGATAATAATAACGGTAAAATATAATGATAATAATAATAATAATATAATAATAATAATAATAATAATAATAATAAGGCGAATCATCATCACCATCATCATCATCATCATCATCATCATCATCATCATCATCATCATCATCATCATCATCATCATCATCATCATCATCATCATCCTCATCATCATCATCATCATCATCATCATCATCATCATCATCATCACCATCATCACCATCATACAGAGACAGACAGACAAACAGATTTAAAAAAGAAAGGGAAAAACTCAAGCAAACATGTTAAATCATGACCACAATCACAAAAACTAACCACAAAGCTGATTCTGAGAAAAAAGTCACCACCGATATATGAAAGAAGCTGTTGGAAAGTATGTCTATACCTTCATGAGGGAGACAGTGCAGATCCCGATAGGCTAAATCCCTGACATGACAAGATAAATCTTCGAGAGAGCTTCAACACAAAGAAAGAGGAGAAAAGACAAGCACAGCACGAAAGTTCGTGTGTACATACAATTCATCGAGAGACGGCGACGACCATGATTTGGAGTGGACTAGGTCTCTGACCTTCAGGCCAGTCCCCGAGTGTCCACGCACTAATGACGTCTTGTCGGTTTAGTCGGGTACACAGTTTGTTCCGGGGAAAACAAGTCCAATCATGTCTGGGATTATTCCAGATGTTGTGTTGTTCTAACTCTCGAAAGCGACAGAAAACAGGGGATAGTTAATCTCTCTGTGATGTATTTGTATACTAAGAGCATGTTCGGGTTTTCTGTTATTGTTCCTTTGATAGAGCTCCGAGGCTTGCCAATGGCGAAACAGTGTGTATGCTACCGTTGTTTTTCCTACACTCGCGCTTTGATTTGTTTGGGTTTTTTTTTTTACAAGATTCAGCGCTATATAAATTCCATATATTATTATTATTATTATTATTATTATTACACTGAAGGTAGCCGTATTCAAACTTCAGGGTTATCGGGGTTTGAAGGAAAGAGGATCAAGAGAGGGGATATAAATTTGAAAGCAGCGATTTTGTTTTTTTGGTTGAAAATGATTGGTTCTTGTGTCTAATGCGTAAAAGATCATGGGTACACAAAAAGCAGTGTTTGTGTTTCAATAACAAAACGTACTATTCTCATTTTCGGGTAGTTTCAGGTTAGGGCTAAATTTGGAAGACGTGTAGGGACAGTGGTCAGCAAAGGTCAACAGATCCATGACTATCTATCTATCTATCTATCTATCTATCTATCTATCTATATCTATCTATCTATCTATCTATCTATCTATCTATCTATCTATCTGTCCCGTAGTCTGACGACCGTGGGGGCACCCTCAAAGACTCAACAACCAGTTCCCTCCATTCCTCTCTCTGTTCTGCCTTTCTCAGGGTTTTGTTGAGTTCTAGGCCTGTCCATTCGCTGATGTTATCCTCCCAGCTCTTCCTTGGTCTGCCTCTTCTTCTTCCTCCCTGGACAGTGCCTTGTAAAACTGTCTTTGCAAGTCCTTTGGATCTTGTGACATGCCCATACCATTTAAGTTTACGTTTTTTCACGATCGTTAGAAGGTTCTCATAGGGTCCAATGGTTTGCTGGATTCTGTTATGCACGCTTTCGTTGCTTATGTGGTCTTTGTAGGAGATGCCAAGGAGTCTCCGAAAGCATCTCATCTCCACCGCCTGTACTCTTCTCTCCAAATCTGCAGTCAGGGTCCATGATTCACAGGCATACAGAAATATGGATATGACAAGGGAGCGCATTAGTCTGATCTTGGAGATAAGTGAGATATTTTTATCTCTCCAGATGGTGTTTAGTTTTGACAAAGCTGTTATTGTCTGTGCAGTCCTGCATACTGCATGACACACTGCGTAAAACACTCAGAGCCATTCGCCCCAGTGACGCCTCAAATGGTTGTGGATAAAACCCAGTCAAGTAAAATCATGAAAACGTTTATTCACCATCTTCCAACCAATGCTTTACGATATTAATCAGATTGTTACAGCATATGTTTTTAAACCGTTGAAACACTCTGCAACAAGGTGTCATGCAATCTGAAAAAAAACCTCTACATTTTTCGTCATAGAAAACAACCACATAAACAGAAAACTAACAGCACGTTTTTAATAATGATAATAATGTATGGAATTTATATAGCACTGAATCTTGTAAAGCAACAAATCAAAGCGCTTAGATGACTTTACAATTTTTTTTATAGGGGATAATTGAATAAGCAAATATGTGCTTTTTTATATCCAGTCCCTGTGTGTATGCGGTTTTGTAAATTTTGTCATCTGTTCCCACCGACACACAATGGCCTACTCTTTCGAAAAGCGGAACAGGATTTAACGTGTGCGCAAGATGTTCTGCATGCGTTCGCACACGGGGCCTCGGTTTATAGTCTCACCCGAAAGACTTTGACATTCAGTTCGATTTTTTTGTCAAACTGGGAAGAAAGGGCGAGGCTGGGAATCGAACCCAGAACCTCACGGTTTACTTGTTGGCAGGCGAACGTCTTAACCATCCTGCCACCTTCCTTCCTTTAGCATGCATAATTACTGTAACGGTCATCCCAACTTTTTCCCGACGCGCCATGCACTGCTTACGGAAAGAAACAGGTAGGTGAGAAGGCGATGTCTAGTTTACAAGATACACGCTAATCAGCCACAAAGGTGACAGAAAGACACCAAAGATCAATTTCTATGAACTGAGGGCAATTGTGAAAACCATACTTTTCACTTTTCACCGTTGTCATCATCTCCTCTGCCCTCTGCCACCCCTTTCTCCTTGCAAAAAGAAAGTGACAATTACAATGGCGTACTGGGGTGCTTTGCCCCTTTTTCATGTAAGCGTTTCTCTTTCCGAGAAACGTGAATCCAAACTCGTTTTCTGGACTTGTTCTGGCTGTAGCTTTTTGAGGAGAAGAAATAGGATGAAAGAAGAACGAACTTTAGAGCATGGTGGTGGTGGTGGTGGTGGTGTTGGTGTGGGGGGGGGGGGGAGTCGGAGGATATATATAACTAGACGCATTTGAAGCATTGCTATTTTGCTTTGTTGTTTGAATTTTCGTTTTTGCAGATGCCACACTAATGTTCATAGCCACAGTCGTTGTATGGAGAGTATTCTTGGTTTCATTTTTGATGTCTCTATACATTAGATGATTTCTTTGTCTATTAAGAATGTGAACTTTGTGTAAAAACTAAATGAAAATGTTTTGGATATTTCAGTCTGAATACGTATAAATGGGAGATTTTGCAGAATGGCAAATGTGAAATGGCATTCTACCATCTGTAGAAAAATCGTCTGCTTTGTTCTTTTCAGTGACAAGCAAAAACGTAGCAATTTTGAGAATCAAATTTGTTTTCTAAACACAAAAGCTACAAATGACCGAGGCACAGAATCCAAATGGCTCTGCTAAAACTGCTCTGCAAAGAACTGTTGTTTTTGTAGGGAGGCAAAGAGATAGGCAAAAGGACAAAAAGAACAAGAAAAAGCGGTGGACAGACAATTTTGCAGAATGTACACATAAGCCATTTGCCAGACCTGGGCTTTTGTACACTCGGCTGAGCTGTCTCCATCATCACTGTCATCAGTAGAAAGACACGTGGATGGGGGTATTTTCATCGATTGTCAACTTTTTAAAAATGACACCTAAAGCATTGTTCTTAAAGTAGATTGCACTAGATAAATCACAATCATTATTTTGATTCAATTTTAGACTTGTATGTATAAGAACAGTTCTGTCAAGGCCTAAAATATCTTTAAAGCTCTAAATTAAGAATTTTTGAAGGATATATTTTTTTAAAAGTTACTAACGCTGGAGAATACTGAATAAACATAATGTAAAGTGGCAGCATCTTAACATCAACAGCAAAAGAGCAGTGAATACCCAGAATGTCCATAAAGGTCCAAGAAAAAAAGCCCCCAGAGTAACACAAGGCTATGTGCTATGACCACTAGTGCTTATCCTAACACATGGACAACATCACTAGAGACACCATCCGAATCTAAAAGTCTGGAAAAAAATGTTATATACCGTCGACCTAGCTACCCTGCGTTAAAAACAAGGAAAAGCTGCAGAGACAAACTGACAGTGTGAAGAGAGCTGGTACTATAGAAGGAAGATCATTACAGACAGGAAAGGCGTCATGTTAGCAGAGTGTACTTATTTCTTTTTCACTTTTTATTCGCTCCTCGACTAGAGCTTAGCGATTCTCTAATGGTGGGAATTTGTGAATGTTGCTGTATTTGCCCGCCATGAAGGTAGCCACATTACGACTTTGGGAATGTGTGGTAGGTATGCTTGTGTTTCCGTAACGCACCAAACACTGACATGAATTATGGGATTTTTAACGTGCGTTTTTGATCGTCTGAATGTTTATATCCATGAAAAAAATTCAAGAAATTAGTACGTGCGTACACGTCAGCGCCTGGACTTTATCACAGTTCTTGATTAAACCATTGACGCTGGGGGCAACAGCAAAGTGATAGGCTGTATGATCAGTGGCTTTCCCACTCATGGAATTCCACTTTACAGCTTAGTCTTTAGTGATCGACTATGACTCTCTGATTAGGAGGCTTGACTCCCACAGTCCTTATGTGCTTCAGCCCTGGGGGCTGGTTGGCCTTTGGAGAACATCTCCAACGCTGACTGTCCTTATGGCCACTTGGCCGAGAGAGTGGGGATGTAATGTGGGCAAGGCATCTCCACTATAGTTAAATTTCTGCCCAGTTTCCAAAACAGCAGCTGCCTCCTCTGCTGTTTTGGAGGTCATCGTCGGACATGACGGACAAACATACACATGAAGCTGACCTAAGAAATCGTACCAAAAAACCCCACCCACCCTTAATTCACCAGACAATTCATCACGACTTCATGGGCCATTGATTAAAGTCAAACAGTCTGAACCATTTGGCTATAGCGTCAGTCAGGATGACCATATGAAAAGCTGTACATCATCATCAATGGACCGCAGCTCAAGCCAACCACAGATATCCTGGCAGCGTCTTTGCTTAGTACGGGCTGGAAGCTGGCAGGACAAAGACACACAGAGAGGAAGCCAGACAGCAAACTTCACCAGCTACCAGCTAGCAGTCCATCCCCACCCATGGAAACAGAAGCCACACTGGGCAATGCCATCTTCCTTCTCACACGTAGACCACGTACAAGTGCCAGTCCTCTGATCTTCCATGAATAAAGCTCCTCAGGAAAAGCCTACAGTTGTGTGAGTTGAGATGTCTCCTTATGTGTTTATCTTCACAAGCTGTCAACTCTTAATTGGGAAAAAGTGTGTGTGTGTGTGTGTGTGTGTGTGTATGTATGTGAGTGAGTGTGTGTGTGTGTAAGCACTATGATTTACTGCTGACAAGATAGACCGCTATATCAATTCCATAATAAGCCACAACTAACGCTGTACCAGAACGAACACCTAGAGCCAAACTCCATAGCATTCCAAGACAGAAGGCTGCCATCTGATTATTTAAGATGCATGTATGCCTACTTTTTAATAATAATCATTCATTGTCAATCTCGTCAACTAGCTGGAATAGGTGTAGGCAGGGGTAGGGGGTAAGCAGCAAGGTTTGTTTATTTTCTAAAGCGACGTGTAACGGAATAGGCTTGCTAATGTTTCATCATTCATCTTGGCTAATGACAAATGCTTTGGCAAGCTAGTTCAAATTCAAAGTTTATTTTTTTATCTTCACCATCTGTCTTATGGAAGACCTAAATGAACTGATAACCTGTCAAGATTTTACATGTAAAAAGTTGTCATATTATAAAATGCAGTTTCTTAACAAAATTTAAACTAACAGGCAAGTCTCAAGTGAAATTATTTCCTGGATCAGAATCAGCACACAGACTGCAACAACATTAAATTCATTTCTGTTATTTATAAAATTATAGTTAAATAACAAAATTGAAACTAACAGACAAGAATCTGAAGTGAAATTGATTACTGGGTTAGAATCGTCACGCAAACTGCAGCAACATTTCTGTTATTGATATTGGCAAAATCGGGTCCAATCCTCTTCTCAGTTTTCATTCTGGTTATAGTTTTTGCTTCCACATGTCTTCCTCCTCTTCCTCCCACTCTTCGTCTTTTACTTTTCCTCTCTCAGTGACAAGCCCAAATGAGATATGTCAGTGTGTGTGTATGTGGGGGGGGGGGGGGGGGGGAGAGCAGTGTATGGAAATTTTGCATCAGCCACGTCATCAGGCATGATGTGAACTGACGTCTGCACAGTTCAGCTTTTATGTGTGCTGTGATTCCCTGGAATGAGGTGTTCATGACTTGGCGTCGTCCTTGTGTGTGTGTGTGTGTGTGTGTGTGTGTGAGAGAGAGAGAGAGAGAGAGAGAGAGGAGAGAGAGAGAGAGAGAGAGAGAGAGAGAGAGAGAGAGAGAGAGAGAGAGAGAGCAGCTTCAGCAAACCACAGATACCCACGAAGCATCTTTGCACAGGATGGGAAATGGACAGAGACACACAGATAGGAAGCCAGACAGCAAACTTCATCAGCTACCAGCTAGCAGTCCATCCACACCCATGGAAACAGAAGCCACACTGGGCAATGCTATCTTCCTTCTCACACATAGCCCACGTACAAATGCCTTACCCCTGATCTACCATGAACATAGCTCCTCGGGTCACGGTTGTGTGAGAGGAGACGTCTCCTCCTGTGTTTACTCTCGCAAGCTGTCAACTCTTGACAGGAAGGAGAAAGTAGGGCTGAAAGATGCATGCATGCCTAGTTCATGTTCACTGCCAATCTTGTCAACTGGTTTGAACACAATCATGGGGCTGGGGGGTCGGGGAGGGCTAAGCAGAAAGACTTGTCTATTTTCTAAATAAACATGTAACTGAATATGCTTCCTACAGTTTCGTCATTAATCTTGTCTGGTTATGAAATCATAGTAAGCTAATTCAGTTTAAAAGTCAATGTGATAAATTATCTTTATGATGGATGACCTAAACAAAGCTGATGACCTGTCCAGATTTCACGTGTAAAAAGTTCAGTCATAACAAAAAAACCAAACAAATCCCCCCATGCTGTTTCATAACAAAATTCAAACTAACAGACACAAATCTTAAGTGAAATTGTTTCCTGGATCAGAATCAGCACACACACTGCAACATTTATTTTATGTTATTTGTAACATTACAACTTTATAATACAAATTTCAAACTAACAGACAAAATCCTGAAATGGAACTGACTGCTGGCTAAAATCAGCACACAAACTGCAGCAACATTTATTTCTCTTATTGATATTGGCAAAATCGGGGACCAATCCTCTTCTCAGTTTTCACTCTGGCTATAGTTTTTGCTTCCACATGTCTTCCTCCTCTTCCTCCCACTCTTCGCCTTTTACTTTTCCTCTTTCAATGACAAGCCCAAATGAGATATGTCAGTGTGTGTGGTGTGTGTGTGTGTGTGTGTTGTGTGTGTGTGTGGGGGGGGGGGGGGGAGCAGTGTACGGAAATGCCGCATCAGCCATGTCATCAGGCATGATGTGAGCTGACGTCTGCACAGTTCAGCTTTTATGTGTGCTATACTTTCCTGGAATGAGGTGTTCATGACTTGGAGTCGTCCGTGTGTGTGTGTGTGTGTGTGTGTGTGTGTGTGTGTGTGTGTGTGTTCGTTCATTCTTGTATTAAACGTATGTTCACTAATTAGACATGCGTACACACATGCGTGCGTGCGCGCGCGCGCGCGCGTGTGTGTATGCACGCAGGTATGTGTGTGTATGTGTGCATGCTTATGTTTGTGTGTGCGTGTGTAATTTTTCCTTATGCGCATTAAATGTCTGTGCACGTTGTAACTACATGTGCAATTGCATGACTTTGTGTGTGTGTGTGTGTGTGTGTGTGTGTGTGTGTGTGTGTGTGTGTGTGTGTGTGTGTGTGTGTGTACGTGCATGTGCAAGTATGTATCTTCTTTAATGTAATGTCTGTTCACAGTAAGGGATAGTAGTCTGTCTTGTGTACCTCAGCGTGCAGGTATGTGTATGCACATATGTACTTGTGCTTGTGCGCGCTTCTTCACGTAAAAAGATAAAATCATGCGAGGGCGGATATGCGGCCTTGATAACATTTATTTTACGCGGAAAACAACAATCCACGGATTAGAGAGGGAGAGAGAGAGAGCGAGACAGAGACAGAGACAGAGAGAGAGACAGAGAGAGCGAGAGAGAGAGAGAGAGCGAGAGAGACAAAGAGAGAGAGAGACAGACAGAGCGAGAGAGAGAGAGAGACAGAGAGAGAGCACCCAGTGACCTTTCAGCAGAGAGAAGCAGACAGAACCTGATCTTTTTTCTTTCATCTTTCATATCTCGGGAAGAACTCTTAAGGTTCATTAACGATGAGATTTTGCGTACGCGACCGTTTTCTGCCTAATATGAAGGTAGCCACATTCCGACTTTGGGGATATATATGCTGGGTATGTTTGTGTTTCCACAACCCATCCAACTCTTACACCAATGACGAGATCTTTAACGTGCACATTTGATCTTACGCACGTGTATATATACAAGAAAACAAAGAACTGGCAGGTCTGCACTTGAAATCAACCTGGGAGATCGCAAATATCCCCATGCTTAATTCACCAGACGCCGCCGGGATTCGAACCCACGACTTCATGGACCCATGGGTACTGAAGTAGAACGGTCTTAACCACTCGGCGATAGCGTTCGTCGGAAATTAGTGTGACATATGAACTGCTGACACAGACAGAGAGACAGTCAGGGCAGGTTGCTTCGTTCTTGTATGACCAACAGGCCTATCTTTGACCTTTTCTTCGTGGTTGAATGCTCAGACAACAACTATTGTTGTCTGTTATGAAGATGTTATGAGCGGAGCAAAAATGCGTTGCGCTAGTGTTTAAGCGCCTGACAAGTCAAGTCCAGCACATCCGACTTCGGCATGGGAGAACAAAGGTTATCGTTTAAGCCCTTCTGGATAAAAAGGCAGGAGAGTGGACCAAGAGGGTAGAGAAGGTTACACTCCGGGCTTAGATTTCAGCAGGTTTCCTTCTCTTTTCATATATACCTCTTGCATTCGTACTGCACGTACTAAGGCATCCACAGAAATAACAACCACTTTTGTGAAAGACTAGCCCCTGGCTAAATACTCAGGGTTATTTGAACAAATTTTGTAGGTTTCAACTTAAAAAAAAAAATTCAGCAAAAGCTGTACCCCCTCAATCCTTTGTCATCTGCTAGCTGCCTGACCGCAATATGCATGCGCGGGGTCAACACTGTAGGAACACAAGCAAGCCTCATTCGATGATCATTTCCTACTTTCTCATCACTACCTGGCGCTAATCTATGGCCTCAACCCCCAAAACAAGTACACAGTGCACTTTTTCATACTTAAGAAAAAATCTGTGAAAGCCACTAAACATGTTTCTGTCTCGCACTCTATAGAAGACACTACGTGACCCGGATCTTCACACCGGGGTGTAACCGAATAGACAGGAAGGGGGTGACTGGAAGAAAAAGAGCAAGGCAGAAACAAAGAGAGGAATATGAACGAGGGAATTCCTAGCACAGAATTTCCTGAATGTGAGGATGCTAGTTATACTGACAAGCTTTAGGCATCCCCACGGTGAATAAGGGGAGTTTGTGTGTGTGTGTGTGTGTGTGTGTGTGTGTGTGTGTGTGTGTGTGTGTGTGTCGTGGGGAGGGGTCCAGTAAAGAATAAGCTGATGGCAGAGCTGCATTCTCAGACAAAGAAAAGTTTTGGATTTTACACCCCTGTATTCACATCGAATATAAATGCTATGTTTGAAGCCTTTGATATCCCCATCCCTGTCTGATAACCCCTCCAGATTTTCATTTATCTGGTAAACTTTCTCCAATCCATATTAAAAAGGAAGCAAACGGAGAAACCTCTCACCACAAAGTTCTAAGAGTAGCAATCGATGAAAGTCTCAGTGGATTCACAATTCCTCTTGAAATAATGTTCAAAGAGTAAAATGACAAAGTCAAAAAAAAGTCATTATGATCAACATCTAGATAGTTCCTGGCCATATTTATCTGATCATTAAGCAAATTGACAAGAGTTCAAGGAAAGAAACTCAGCAACTTGTACATGTACCTAAAACTCAAAGCTAAAAAGAGGCATTAATTGATCAAATCTAGATATGATTCTGCCAAATTATCATATGATACGGTTTTAGCAATTGACATGACGATTCCAAGGTAAAAAAACTCACCAAGGTAATGAGCCCAATCATCAAACTCAAGACGATAAACAGGTAGGCCCCATTTCAAAAGTTGAATCGTTCCTTCTGTGTCTGGCAGAAAACCAGTCCAGAGGTCTTCAAAGATGAAACGGTTTTACAATAAAATCGGTGCCCAGACAGAGATAACATGAAACAGGCTTACCCCACTCAAAAGTGGAAGAGCAGTCATTATTTTTTTTCCAGCACTGGCAACAGGTAAAAAATTCCAAAAGATCTGAAACTTATCATCTACTTTTGGCTGATCTAAAAACCATACTGACAGCAACCTATCAAAATGCAGCTATACGGATGAGGGATCGTGGCCCAACAGGATTTATGAAACCAAGCAGCACCCCCACGAGAGGGTGGAAAGGACATGTCATTCTTTTTGTGCCTGAGGGCGGCATCTGACAGCTCTTCAGATCGAGAGAAGATCGAGGATAAAAAATTTTTGGGCGATTATGCTTCACAGCGTAAACTAGTGTTGGTAGGGGGGGCCTCTTAAAAATGCGCTGATTATGAGAGATCAGCGAGAGCAGCACCAAACACCAGCAGTTATTTGGCGGCAGTGCAGGGCTTCGTCCGGTTGATGGCCTGATGGCGGCCTTCTAGGACAAGCTTCTTCCCGAAGTGCCGGAGATAACTGAGCGATAAAAAGAGTGTGGGTGGGTGTGGTGGTATGTCTTCACAGCGTTAGACTGGAGGTGGGTGTGGGGGGGAGCTGCAGTCCTTAAAGGTCATCAGTGAAAATGGTAGGAAGAAACAAGAGAGAGAGAGAGAGAGAGAGAGAGAGAGAGAGAGAGAGAGGAGAGGAGAGAGAGAGAGGAGAGACAGAGACAGAGACAGAGACAGAGAGACAGAGAGAAAGAAAGAGAGACAGAGAAGAGAGAGAGAAGATACAGAGAGACAGAGAGAAAGAAAGAGAGACAGAGAGACAGAGAGAGAGAAGAGGGTAGGTGGATGGATGGGAAGAGAGACAGACAGACACAGAACAGACATACATAACGCAAACAGACAGACAGACAAAAGTAAGAGTCAGGACAGGTAGGCAGGCAGGCAGGCAGGCAGGCAGACAGACATGCAGACAGACAGACAGACAGACAGGCAGACCGACAGACAGATAGACAGACACAGATGTAGCATCTGGAAATAAAGCTTGACTTCTATTTTGACAAACACAGAGGCGCGCTGACAGAGAGAGAGAGAGAGAGAGAGAGAGAGAGAGAGAGAGAGAGAGAGAGAGAGAGAGAGAGAGAGAGAGAGAGAGAGAGAGAGAATGGCGAAATGAGTTAGTTGCAATGGGTGAGTTCTTGGCATAAATATGTTTACGTGCTTAAAACCTTCTCCAACCCACTCCACTTCACTCCACTCCACACCACACCACTCCACTCCACTCCACACCACTCCACTCCACAAACACCACCTCACTCCACACCACACCACCCACACCATTCCACCTACCACACCACTCCACACAACTCCACCACTCCACTCCATTACACACACTCACACACACACACACACAACACACACACACCACTCACACACACACACACACTCACACACCACATACACACACACACACACACCATCTTCTTTAGTTCAAGATTCAAGCTCTTTTCAAAATGAAGTGCAAAAAAACACCCCCACATACACAAAGAAGATGAAATCTGATACAATATTCTAAATCGAACGATACAAGACAGTTTATGTCAGTTTTAATTACTCGATTTAAGATTTTTTCCCTCGAGTTTAATTTTTTTCTCAAATGTTTTTCTTGTATTTTTCTCGGTGCACAGATTTCAATTGTATTTCATTTGTCACACACCAAAACAAGATTAGACCAAGCTGTTTCGTAAAATCGTTATCACCGTTTGTGCATTTGTCGTTATTGTTGTTGTTGTTGTTAATGTTAAAGCTGCTGCTGTTGTTGTCATTGTTATTGTTGGTAGTTTTATTGTTATTGTTGTATTTTTTATTGATGTTGTTGTTGCCATTTTGATTGTTACTGCTGCTTTTGTAATTATTTTTATTGTTATTCTTCTTGTTCTCTTTTTTTTCTTGTATTTGTTCTTTTGTTCTTCTTGTTATTTTTCCTGTTCTTGTTGGCCTTGTTCTGGTTGTTGTTGTTGTTTTCTTCTTCTTGCTTTTGTTGTTATTGTTGCTATTGTTGTTTGTTGTAGCTGCTACTGCTGATCCTGATGATGAT